>JAPMOQ010004477.1:366869-382334 GCA_026543055.1 Argiope trifasciata | reverse complement strand
TAGATTTTAATAAAGTTTGAACTTAATCTTCCAAAGGATTCACTGCCTCCTAGTTTATACTTGGAATACTTAGTATTATAGAAGCTTTAACATGCATGTACTTAACAATGTAATTTCACATGCATTTAATGCAAATATACATAAATTAATGATATTTAATATATGATCTTCTAATTACAGTTATTTCTATGTCAAGATATGATTTCAATCAATTGAAAAATAAAACATCCAAAATACATATTTGGTTTTCTAGTACTAGTGTATTAACTCCATGCTACTCATTAATAGCTAAAAAAGCATTCATTGGATTCCTAACTATACATTAGATTAACTCAATATTTACTTTTAAAAAATCTCAAAAACAACTAAAAGTCATTAGCTAAAAATTCAATTTTTGAAAATATAAAAAATTCAAGAGAGAAAAATCAAAATTATCAAATATTTTTTGTCTTATAAGTTAAACAATCTGCATTTCAAAATCATTTTAGTTTATATTATTATAAAATTCAATTTCAAAAACATATGTTATATGAATTTTAGAATTCCGAAAATAAAATCCTCTCAATCACAATATATTTCTTAATATTGCTATTTTACACCATAAATTAACTTGCAATAAGTTGAATGAAAATATTTAACTGAATACCTTGAATCGGAAATCTTTTTTTAAAAATACATCATTCTCTTTAATTTAATATATTATAGAATTTATTTATTCCTTTTGAAAATTCATTAAAATATATAAAAGTTAATATGTTTATTTGATACCTTATTTGATAAAATTATTTTATAACAATATATTTGTAGAATTACTGAATAAGTAAAAAAATTTCTTACTTCTTGCACATCTTGTCTATTATTGCTTGAGACTGACTCGTCAGTGGTATTAGTTGAGTTAGAATATTCATAATGAGTTCCAAAAGCTGAAAGAATGATAAAAATTAACAAAGGAACATAAATCCTCTTTTATATCTATATAAATAATTATTATCCACAAATTAATATTAGTATCTTATGTTTGTTAGTATTATGAAAGCTTTAAAATATTACAATGATTCATTAACATATTAAGTATTCATAATATGTTGATATGCATTCTTTATATTGAATAATATAGATTCATGCATTAATGAATAATAATCAATCATGCATCCATATGGTGTTACATTCATAAGTTTTAAACAACCTTTTAAAAACTGGATATTAACAATACATGGATGCTGAATATTAATTTTTTAAAAAAATTAGTTTCCGATAAAAATGAATTTTAGGACAATGTATTCAAAATTCTTGTGTTTCAGTAATTTTTAGATCTTTCAATCTATTTTTTATACTCTTCTCTTATTCACCATATAAGTGTCTATGATCATACTAAGATATATTTATAATATTAAAAGTATACTCTTATGTGTTCATGTTGTATTAGGAATAAGTACAAAGCTTATAAAAAATATTCTGATACATAGAACATGATTATATTGATCATATTGCATGCCACATCATGCATATGCACATGACAGTAACATTTCCTTGAAAGCTGCTTTGCACATGCAAAATGGGTACTTTGATCTTCATACCTAAGCTGAACTGTATTGAATTGCACTACAATTTATTTTAGATGGGTGTCTGATATTGTAACCTGGAGAGAAATATCTTTTAAGTATGGTTTTTGCAAATATAAAATGAAAAAATATATGATAATCACATTGCTTGTAGGTAAAACATAAAGTAGGCTAAAAACATAGACAATTTAACCCAATTATACTATGCCCAACATGTCTAGTGTCACATGAACTCAATTTACAAAAAAACATGCAGCGCATTTTTGGGAATTATTACCCATGTGACTATGGCACACAATGCATTAAGGAACAGACTACTAATATTATATTTATTCAGTAATCACTAATTATTACATAAAATACTAAAAATACATTATAAAGGAAATTTTTAAAAAAATTTGTATTTGCATAAATTGCATTTCAGTTTCATTAAAAACTTTAAAATGCCAAGATTAATTCTGGACAGCTTCCAACAGCATGATAAATATTAGTAACTAATAGTTCTGTTCTATTACTAATCCAACACAATATATTAAATATAACGATTAACAGATATCAACTATTCTTTTTTTTCGATAATAAAAGCTATAAAAAAGATTAAAAAATAAATTCCTTTAATACACATACACACCACTCATTAGTAAAGCATAAATCTCTCTAAACAACTCATGCCATTATTTATAAGATTATTTCAAATGAATTACATGCTGCAAAATGGATAAGTTTTATAACTTACAAGATTCATCAGTATTATTTACAATGCATATTTCAGTTATCTCCGACTCTCTTAAAACATCTTTATCAGTGCTTTCAATATTTTGTAATAATGCAGAATCAGCTACATTTTCTGCTTTCAAATCTTTTGTAGAAACTTCTGTAAGCTTGTGTTTTTCTTCATTTATTAAATCTTTTATTCTAGAATCCTTTATGGGAATTTCTGCATTATTTGGTTTTTCTTCCTCATTAAGGCCTGGTACAATTGTACTCCTTTCTTGATTATTTTCAATACTTTCTATTTCAAATGGAATTTTTCCAAAATAAACATGAGAACTATTACCACACTCAGGTTGAAGATTACTTTGAGGCAAAATGTCATTTAGAGATACATTTATATTAACCACTGGTTGTGCAAAATTTTCATTGGCCTTTTCTCCTGATACAATATTTTGAATATTTTCTACAGCATGCAAATTTTCATTTTCTTTTTTCAATTTAATTTTTTGCTTCATACGCACCTTTTCCAAAATTGAATTTTGCCCACATTTTAATGATGGAATTTTATAGTTTAGACTAGATGAAGGAAGAGATACTTCTAAATCCTGTACAACATGCTTTTTAGGTTCTGAATTTTTTCTGTCCAATACAATGGTTAAATCTTTCATGGGTTGATGGCTATTTACCACATTTGAACTAAGTTGCATTTTTTCTTCTTCTGTTTGGATTTGTTTCAATAGATTTTCTGCAACAGAATAGTCTGAATGGCATTCGCTTGACATACTTTCAGTGCTTAATTTTGAAATGCCTGTAGCATTAATTTCAGTAGAACAGTTAACAGTCATACTATTCAATAAAGGTGTTTCTTTTCCTTTTACTTTTGCAAATATTGGTTTAAATGGTGTCTTTTTAGAGACAGAATTTTTCTTATAAGATACAGCAATCACATCTTGTGTTGAAATTATCTTTTCAGATTCCATCTCAACAGAATTTGTCTTTTGTGAACAGTTTTCAAACAGAGGTTCAGGAAGTTTCTTTTTACTTCTGTCACATTCTTCAAAATTTAATTTGTTATATTTTTTCTTGGGTGGATTTTTAATCATAATATGTGAATCTGGTTTCATTCCAGATGCCATTCTCTCACTGTTTTCAGGGGCACAAGTTTTAATAGGATACTGCTTGAAAGTATTATGACAAATATCAACATTTCTGTAAATATTTCTATTTGCTGAAATTTTAGAAATGGAATACAATCGATTTAAATCAATATGTTTTTCAAAGTTTAAATCTATATATAAAAATATTGGAGAACCAGGAACAACACCACAATCCATAAGTAATAAATTATTATCAATAACCAATGATTTGTTCAATATCCATTTTTGAAATGAAGTTGGTATCTCCAATTCTTTTTCAACCTATTTCATTAATAGGATTAAAAAACATCCAATATCAATCAAATATTACATAGATAATTATTCAGTGTACGTTTCAAAAATTTTATTATGAATTTTATAATTCTTAAAAAAATATTAGATTTCATTTAAAATTTTAAAATTTATAAAGCACAGTTCTAAGAACAGAACCTAAAGAAATGAGATGGCCAAAGGATACTACAAGGAAAATAGTAAATGGTGTACACCATATTTAGATAAGGAAAATATTGTGAACAATGCTAATATAGTATAAAGATTCTCATAGGGATTTCTGATGCACATGCCGAAATAGTTAAGGGAAACAGGGACCTTTTAAAATAAAAAGGTAGAAATTAAATTAGATCAGCAAATAGGTTTAGGTCAGCAATTTTATCATTTTACTGGCAGCGTGGTCTTTTCTTGAATGAATTAAGTAGATAAACTGGAATTGGATCAGGAAATAAGAGAATATTTTTAAAGTAGCTTTGATGTGGGCTAAATCGAAATAAAACTTTAGAAATTAATTTAGATCAAAGATTATATATATATATTCAACTAACAGTGTAAAAGGACAGTATATATACATGCAAATGATGGAGAAATAACAACAAAAATTGATACACAAAACATCTGATGAAAGAAATTCTATCAAACATAATAGCTACAAGTAAATGTCAGAGAAACATTCCAAATCTCAAACATTATTCCCATCAATTAAATTAATTAATTTTATAAAAATATACTTTGTAATAATTTAATGATCAAAAATTTAGAATAACAGACAAAAACTATCATAAAATAATAACATTTATGGGACATTGCAATGGAAACTCTTAATTTCTACCTTTTGTTTCATAATAATAGTGTTTATCATCCTACACTATTATTACCCAGAAAATGAGGCTGACAAAAACCAAAAATAAATATATTGATCAAACTATTCGATTTTTGCATTTTTAAAGTCACAGAAGAATGGTAGGATAATTTTATCCTAACCCTCATGGCTTTGAAAGTTATAAAATAATCTTTAAAAATGTTTTATTTTATTCTTTTCTCCTTTAAAAAGTGCAGAATTAAAATAGAACCTGATTCATTCACATTACAGCTTTGTATAAACCTTTTCCTTAAGATATTCTTTTTGTAAAATAAATACTACATACAAACATTGTAAATATAGTATATTTACTGAGAAAAACAAAACAAATGTTTTGAAACAATTTTTCAATATTTATATTGTAATCATATAGAAAAAACATTTTTTTCAAACTTTTTTTTTATATATAAAAACTTGTTATTACACAAATTTAAACAAATAACCCTTCATAAAATGATAATATCAAAATTAAAAATTGTTTAAAAATCATTCAAACATTTAAACTGTAACTTCCAAAAGCTTACAAACCAATGTAATATTTATGCATCTAAATAGTGCATTCAAAAAATAATTTAAAACTAAATTTTTTTAAATTTTATCTACTTGTTAAAAAAAATGTTTTTGTAAAATGAATGAAGCTACTATGCATATCTTTGTTTCATTTTAAAAATTTGAATTATAAAAGTGGTTTTTTTAACAAGTTAGGAAATATTGAATGCAACAAACTTTAGCACAGACTATTTTAATAAAAGGACATTAAATGGCAAAACAAAGAGCAAAGAACTGTTCCTAAAATTTTGATTCAATAAAAGAAAATCAATATGCTACTACTAATACACAAAATATAAAAAGGATGATGATATATTTACACCAGTCATTTTTCATAAATGGATATACAAGTTTGATGAATAAATACAAACTTGTGTAATGTATTTCAATTGAACTGCAATTAAAAACTATTCACATCTACTTTTAAAAATTCACTACATCGTTAATTCTTTATTCATCATATTAAAATTGAATTCCAAGAGTCGTTTTTTTGACAAGTTAGGAAATATCGAATGCAAACTTTAGCACAGACTATTTTCATAAAAGGACATTAAATGGCAAAACAAAGAGCAAAGAACTGTTCCCAAAATTCTGGTTCAATAAAAGAAAATAAATATGCTACTACTAATACACAGAATATAAAAAGGATAATGATATATTTACAACAGTCATTTTTCATAAATGGGTATACGAGTTTGATGAATAAATATAAACTTGTGTAATGTATTTTAATTAAACTGCAATTAAAAAGTATTCGCATCTACTTTTAAAAGGGGACAAATCTTAGAAATAATAATTTTAAAAAAATATTTCCAAGTTAATGAGCAGGGTGAACTTATTTCAATTGTTTTGAATGTTATGTTAAATTAATTACATAATAATTAATTTAAAGTAACATTTAAAGTAATAATATAATAATTTGAAAATAGTAACTAATATATACCTTTAACTTTAGAAGTCCTACATTCATTTTAGGATAAATTTCAAATGGAAATGGTCCAAGATGGAAAGCTTTTGCTTCTATATATAAATTTACTCTATGGAAAGAAAAAGAAAAAAAAGCATTAAAATAAAATTCAAGAAAAACATATATTTTAATTCAACTTTTTTAAAAAAAAAACAGATATGCCAGTAAAAATGTGACAAAAGTTATGGAAGCTAAAGTCATTTACATAAATTTACTCTTGCATGATAAATGTAATGCATGCCTCATATAAGATCAATTTGTTAGCTGGCGGTGGTATCATGCTCTTTCAAAATATGCCACGGATTTTGCTATTAAATTGATATAATATATTATTAGCAAACTGAATATTACCTTTATTCAGTAAAAAAAATTTATATTTAAATTTTTACATTGATTTCAAGATTATTTATATGAGCAAACAAATAATCTTGAAAATGACAAAATATATTATTTTTTTATCAACAAAAAAATATACAAATTATGGAAAAAGAAAAGATTATCAGAAATAACATCATGGAATAAATAAAGAATAGCAGAAATTATACACTTACATAAAGAATTTCTCAGAGCTTTTATAACGCCTTCTTATTTGAGGTGAATTTTCTGCAGATTGTGTATGCAGGAAAGTTTGTTCCATAATTCCTAAAATTTTATAACCAAAAAATATTTAAATACAAACAGAATAAGAACATACAAAATCAAATTTAAATAATTACTAACAAGAAGACTTTGAATGGAATATATAAATTCTCCATTAGCTGTAATTACATAATGCTTAAATGACTACAACATATCTCATGGATGCAAGGTCTATATATTCATCCTATTCTGTCAACTTTTCTATATAATTAAAATAATCGATAATGAACATTTTATAAGGAAGAGGTGAATCGTAATGCATTAAAAAAGATAATACAACAGAAAGGACTGAGAAAATCTGGCATGCATCAGATAGTCAAAAATATAACAAAGAAAAATTATGCTAAAAAGAAAAAAAAATTAAAACTAAAATAAATTCATTTTATTTCAGAAAATAACAAAGTTTTATAATTAAAATATTTCCAATATTTAAAAAATATATAAAATTAACATAAAATATAAAAAAATTTCAAAATAAGTTAATTATATTTTAATTGTTTCGTGTTTAAAAAAAAACAAAAATAAAAATTTACAAATAAATTCTCCATTTAAAAATAATATCTAAAAAAATTGTATTTTCTATTAAATAAAAGTTAAATGCTAATCACTTTATAACTGAGGACAATAAAAGGGTAACAGTAGAAAAGTTGAAAGTATTAGAGTGATAATAATATAGAAAATCAAATCTTTGTACCTTTAGACAAATATGAAATACTTTCAAATTCATCATTTGTTCCAGAGTTTAAAGTAATTTTATTCTGGTGCATCGACTTAGGGTAACAAACTTCGGTGATTTTCGAAACAACTGGTTCACTTTGTCGACGATACTGATGTTTTTTCACTCCCAAAGGCATATAAGAACTATTGTTCTTTTTAGCCTGACATTCTTCTTCTTTGGGATAATAAAGCCCAGAAGTCACCCAAGGAATTTCATCTTCAAGATTTAACAATTTATTTGAACAGTGTGCTTCTCTTTCCATTGTCAACAAAATGTACTTAAAAAGAAAAAACGTCACTTCTCTTCCTTGAATTAAATTTAGCACATAAAAGAATTCAAAATAATATTCTTGAATAACTATTATTTTAAGCTGCCATCTAGAATTTCAGATAAGTAATTCTTTCATCACTTTAAACCTGGAAAGAGGAAACAAAACAATTTTACTTATATTATTTTAATGCAATGAGATAATATTTATATGCATAAGAAAATAATAGTTGTATATATTCAGATGTCTAATAACTAAAACAAAATACCTATTGATACTATCAACCTGGTTTAACAATCACATGATTAATCATCAAAAAATATTACAAATAAAATGTTCTGCAATACAAAAATTTAATTTAATCACTTCAAAGTAAAACAATTTAATTTATTTCTTAATCATTTTTCTGATTATTGGTATGCCAGTAAAATTGCTGATTTTATTCTATTTTTATTACATCTCAGCTACCTTGGATAGTAAACATAAATGATAAGCAAAAATAAAGTAGAATAAATTATATGCATTAAAAATAATCTTGCACATCAGCAAAAGATACTACCATACCAGCAAAACCATTAGCAACTAACTGCATTTAAAATTAGATGCCAATTAACTTTTCCCTTTACATGCCAGCCCAATATAAATGCTGAGCCAACTTCATTTTCCTAATGAAATTAGATGTCTATCCTTTAATCAACTGCAGATAATTGTACTCTTTTGACATTTTGCATCTTCCCTAGAATGATGGCCATATTTAAGAAAGTTAAGAACAAATAGTAAAATATTAACCACAAAACCCATCTGCTGTTAATTTGATAAGGAAAAGCATTTTCCAGTAATTTACTAAAATCTAAATTTTAAAAGAGGTATAAGAAAAAATTAATGTTTTATATCACAAGAAATAATTACATATTCTAAAATGGTCTAAATTTAATTACTGAGTAAAATTTCTGGTAATCAAAGTCAATGCATATGCAACACAATCAATGGAAATCAATAATCTAATAATCTGTATCAGAGAAGGATAACCAATATTAAATGATTTTCTTAACCTATAATCAGGAAATTATGTTTTTAATACATAAATTATAACTTTTTATTTTTCTAGGCACATTTACAAAGAGAAGTGTAGAAATAAACCACATTTTCATGTTTCCTTGATAAAACTACATTTCAGTTATCATTAAAAATTATTGCAGGTTTGTTTGTTTTTTTTGACAAACTACAGTATCAGTTAGTGAGCCAATTCAAAAAAAATATATAATAATCACATAAATATTGTAATCCTACTTTATATGAATCCTATAACAAGTTAGTATGAATTTTAGCAATACAGTGAATTAGTCAAATACACTTATAAGTATCTGGCTTAATGGCAAATGGGCCAAATAGGTCTGATAAAGAAAAGTCAGATAGGTCTTAAGTTCTATAAACTCACTTCATCACCCATCAATATCTGAAAACAAAATTTTTTAATACCAAACCTCACTGTTGTAAAAGTATTTTCTCGCTTCCTAAAAAGCACTAAGCCCTCAATTTTTCTCAAGCCACATAGAACATAGATATGGCCTCAGCCTGGTGAATCATAGTAGCATTTTCCAGTAGAAAGTTCAATTAAAATAGAAAGCTTTGCATTAATAGCTCATATATGTTTATATACTGTCCTGCACATTTCAAGAATTTATTAGAGTAAAAGTACATTAAAAGATCTAAACTATTCACATTTTAACAAATTCTGTAATGCCTCACTTAAATGCAGGAAATGTAAACAAAACATTTACATAAATTCTAAGTCTAAGGAAAATTAACTCAAACTGATTTTATTTTTCACAGTTAAATGTTTATATAGATAATAAAAAGTAACCCTAAGATATGTGTCAAAATTTACAGCTTTTATTTTCTGAAAAACAGATAACTGCTTTTTAGTCTGTTGCCAATGCAAATCCTTGTCTTTCTGACAATTATCTATATTTATAATAAAGCTCAATATGTGTGTGTGTGTTGGCGCTCTACAGGTCAGACCGTTGGACCTACAGCTACCAAATTTGGTACATGTATACCTTGGAGGTTCGGAATATGCACCTCGGAGCCCTTTTTTTGAATTTTTCATTAGAATTTGAATTAATTAAAATTTAAGCGAAACTTCGATGTCTTTCCGCTATAACTTCCGAAAATATTATTGCATAAACATAATTTTTATATCAATTTAAAGATAAAAAAATTAGCTTTCAAATGATATCAGTGTTTTAATGTATAGCTTAAGCCTCTATTTTTAACGAATTTTTAAAGAAATATTTTGACTATGTTTTTTTGAGCACATGACTGGATAAAAGAAAAGAAAACAATGACGGAAGTTCAAATAATAAAAAAAACTATCATCGTAAATCAAGTCTAAAGAAATGATACTTTTAGCACGTGACTGGATAAAATACAAGAAACATAAAATATGATATTTTATAAAAAATAAATGCAATGCAAAGGTTTCTATAGTCGTTTGCAATATCTAAATCCTTTATTCAACAAATGTTCTTTACTTATGGTAAACCTGATTGAATTTAGACAGGATATGCAATGAAATCTCGACTTAATGGCATATTTCTATTATTGTTTGCAATATCTGTATCATTAATTCAATAATTTTTTTCCATTATAAAATGTGATAGTTTCTAAAAAAATAAATGCAAAGCCAAGGTTTCTATAATCATTTGCAACATCTAAATCATTTATTCATTTTTTTTTTCACTTTCTTTAAAAAAACATATTTAATATTTTGGCAGCATCACGGAAAAAAACATATTTAATTTCAGGCCAATCAATGCCTGGAATTACTTCAAGGCTAATGAATATGTGACTTAATTGAAAATTTTAGAACGCTTTACTGATGGCAAACCAGCTGGTCGCCAAAGGCTGCTAGTGATAAAAGAAAATTAGGCTAGTACTGAAGTCGAATAGTTGCTAATTGAGTACTCAAGAGCTTGATGTAGTTTATTATAATGTATTAATATAATTCATTTTAATATGTGTAACTGATATAGCAGTTTCTTAAGACTATATTTTTAAAAAATCAAATAAATTATTACACAATTTCATTTAATTGAGATAATAATTAATGCTACTGTTCCAAATATATACTGTGAATATATTTGTTTTATATTCAAATTGTCAATAAACATATATTGCCAAATATATGCTTATGAAGTTGGCTAAATTCATTTCATTAGGCAGGCAGAAATTATTTTTTGGTTTAAACTGGATTTTCTTCCCATAGAAGAAATGAGTGTAAATTTAATCAACTGTTTATACCATACTATTTCTTAAATATTACAAAAAAATTATTATCATAAATAATAAGATATAAGAAAATGATTTTGCAAGTTTTTTTGCATCAAATAAATTACCTTGTTGGATACAATATTATTTACAACACAATTTAATAGCAATCATCATACTTATGATGACTGCCCCAAAATCTATTGGAACCTGTATCTTACAATATAAATTTGTTTTATGATAAATCACCAAAACAAAATGAACATATAGGAATACCAAAAAAATAATATGATGGAAAAAATTATAAAGTTGAAAAATTTATTTGATGAAATATTTTCTACAGTTTTGATAATGTCAGAATTTCAGTTCTATTGCTATTCTACAACTAATTGAAATAAAGTAAATAATTTATTATTCTTAATGTATTTTATGTAGAATTTGTTAAGATGGGATACAGGTCAGTGCTTAGTGGGGTCAAAATATAACTGCTCTAATTAATTGACTTTGACTATACTAATATAACTTTCTTATGAAAAGAACTATAAAATTAAAAGTATTAAGAAAAATTCTGGTTAAGTAATCATCTATGTTTAGTATTAGAGACTTTAAGCCAATTTTATTTTACAAATTGTATACTAAAACAAACAGAAATGTAAACTGCATTAAAATATATTATTTATATAAGTCTGTCACCAGAATGAGTATTGTTAATAAATAAAAAGTTCTGAATCAATAAAATTTTTCAAATAACAAATTTAAAGAAAATATTATATTATTTATAAATAAATTCACAAGAATAGAAGAACATTTTTTTTTAATTTTGAAAATCAATAATCAAATTTAATAATAAATGTTTCTGGTAACTTTGATAAACTTGTTACAGTTATTTATAAAATATGATTTGGTATAAATATTATGCATGTTTATTCATCCTACCATTACTTCCCTATCAGTAGCTAAGTTATGACACACACAAGAAAAGCCAACTTCTTTAAACAATATCTGTTATATATATTTTAAATCACATGAAACTGTAATCTACGGTAGATCACTTACTTTAGAAGTGACCATTACTTTAAATGAGGATCAAATATATATTAACAATCTAAAAATATTTCAGTATAAAATCGTATAGCATATTCGCAAGTCATAAATTTCCTAACATGCATATTTGCTATTTTAAATTAAATATTAATATAACATGAAAGAGAATATATATATGTACTAGCTATTACATCTCGCACCATATATTTTACATACATAAATAATAGTTATTTCCGTTGACACGACATACTTTTTTAAATTATTAGTTCGTTAATTATGTTTCAGTATAGATTTTAAGTAACTCCGACGTACCAATTAATTATAAACATCAAATAATGCCTAATATTCTCACATTCATAAAATTTAGGCATTTTAAATATTGGAATGAAATTCATAGCTGCACTAATAAATAATTATTAAAAAAAACCTTGGAAAATTACCAAATTTGGTATCTATTTCAACAAATCCAAATCTGCAAACAGAAATCAAAACTAAAAACTTAAGTAGTTCTCTTCCGTTCATAGATCTGACATATTAATAGAATTTGTTAAGGAAATTTCTTTAGGTTCAAATCATATGAACACTCGGTGAAATTCATCACATGTTGATAAAAAATAATATATATTTAAAAAATACGATGAATGGTTTCAATATTGTGATAAAAAAAGAAGCAAAACAAAAAAAATGGCTCCTATCCTTTAAATAGAATCTGGCAATAGCAACTTCCTACTGTCAAATTAGATGTAAATATTTTTGTGAAGAAGGTGACTTTTCAAACATACAAGTTTTAGCAGGTTTGAGGGTTGAACACCTGCTTTTTTTCCCTCCTTCAAAGTTTGAATTTTGATAACTGTTATAATTAAAAACTGTAAGAAGATCATAAGGCCTTTCTGATTATTAGAACTGAAATTCGCTCACTGTTAGAGCGAGGTCTTCACTTCTGTAGATTTTTTCTGCTGCCCAATGCTCAACGAAAACCTGAAATTTCAACTTTATAAAGATGCTTTGTCTTCAAGAATCATAAATATCTGCCATCCTTTAAGAAATCTCAGACGAAACAGATTCATAAGAACACATCCGAGAAGTATCTTGAAGAACTTTAATAGTTACTCTTTCTAAACTGTATTTCACCGAGAAAATTATAAATATACCTCTGCATATCCATTTTGTGTTCATTCAGTACAAATTTTAAAGATTTTTTACCAAGAAGATCATGAAGTTTTTAGAGAGCAGTATATTTGAAGCTATTAATTCAGCACTTCGTTTCCAAACAGGGGACTGTTTGATTCGTGGAAGGTAATTTTTCAAATTAAAATTTAATATTTTTTCAGCAAATTTTAGTGTAGTAAAATATATCTAAGCATCATCATATCTAGAATTTAAGTAAGTGTTATTGTGGATATTTTTTAATTGCCAAAAAGTTTAGCATTTTTCTGACTTTTAAAACTTCTAAATCTTAAATAAAACATACTGTTTTGGTTTTGTAATATTTAGCAATTTTCATTCTTTCTGAACGAATACATGCAAATATTTTGTCTCCAAAACATTCTGTTTTGAATGTATTTCTGCTCTAAAGTGTGAAACTGTGGCTAAGTTTTGAACAGCAGTGTATTTTAAATTATGGGAATGTTTTGAATGTAATAAATAATTTTGTTTATGCTGTTTGAGTCTGTGCATGTAATGCTGCAAAAATTACAAAATCTAATTTCTGCTTACTTTTTTCAATCTTATTCATAATTTGTAAAGTATTTTAGAATTCTAAAAAAAATTTAGCTTTTGCCCCCCCCCTTCCCGCCAAAAAAATCATATTTTTTTAGTTGCAGAACTATATTAAACTTTGAATATTGTTATTTTGGAATATTTTAAACTAATTAAATAGAAATTTACTAATCAAAATACTGGGTTTTTTTCAAAGACCCATTGATTCTCCTTAAATGCAATACTTTATGACTGTTATTTCATTTTTCTATTTGCAGTGAAAGAAAAATAAAAATTAATTTTAATTAAAAAAATTAATGTGATGAATTTTGTGTAAATAATATTATAAGGCTGAATGACAATACATATTTATAATTGGTTATTTTTCCAATTACACATTTATTGCCTCAAATACTTTTAAATGTAATTTCCATTATTTAGAACATTTTTCTGTTAAAGGTATATGCCTCACTCTAACATCACAAAAATTTCGTTATGATTAGAATGATACTGTATATATATGTAGCTTTTTTTTTTATGAAATCATTTCATGTTGGCAAAAAAAACAATGTGAAATATTTTATTTTTGAAAGTAAAAGAGACAACATTATTGTATGTAAAAAGCATAGCACTAATTTTTTCAGAATTATAAGTGTATTAAAAAATTAAATGTGTTTAATTTTTTTTAAAGTTATGAATGTGTTGTGTCTGTTTATACATTGTTTTGTAATTCTATTACGAATTTCTTTACTTGTTTAGGGGAAAGTGTCTATGACATAAGAATTGATTACTTAGAGAATTCTTTATCCTAGTTTTCATAAAATTGTGATTTATCTTTTTTTCTCATTTTTTAAAATTTATTTAATGGAACATTGTAATAATAGAAACATTGCAATGACTTAACCATAGTGATAAATGAATTAAAGTAACCAAATTCAAAGTATTGAATAAAAATTGAGTGCATATTAATTTTTCATTCATTCTTCATATTTTCATTACAAGAATCTGCCCCAAGAAAAAATTTAGTCAATTGGGAATTGCAATCATCAAACTGTTTAACATGTGCATCACACATTCAAAGTTTTTTGTAATAAATAATAATGCACTTGAGTAAATTTTTAATTTGAGAAAAAATTACTTGGTGCTTTTTAGTTCCTGTTAAAACCAAGTTGTACCCAAGAATTAGTCTTTCTTTTTGGAATTTGCTGTAAGAATCTTTGTACTTTAAAATTTAGTGTTGAATGAAGAATATAATAAGTATTAATCTTTCCACTGGATGAAACATAGAACATTGTTCTAATAAACTTTGCCATTAATTGTTAAAATGTGGAAAAATATGGTTTCTGCATTCTAGTGTTGTTGTCTTAGGTGCTGGATAGACATGGGTCAGAGGTAAAAAAGCACTTGTTAATTTTTAAATGCATTATTTTTGTTTCTTAAATATAGTTTATGAATCTATAAGCACTTGCACTGTTATTGCTGAAATCTATTTTCCATAATATAGATCAATTGCAAGTTGCTTGCAATTTTTTTTATATATAATTTTTCTGTCAGTTATTTTAATGTGAGGAAAGATGTAATTTAGCAAATCAAATTAATTTAAATTATTTCTTAAAAATTAATTGAAGTCCTATGTTGCTTCGTTTTACTTTTAATAATTTTTAGTTAATACTTAATTTCTTTGCGTGTTTTTTTTAAAATATTATTGGCAAAAATGTTATAATGAAGTTTGAAAATTATCTCTCTT
>JAPMOQ010004477.1:328232-366859 GCA_026543055.1 Argiope trifasciata | reverse complement strand
AACTTCTCCTCTCTGTTTTCTTACTTTAGTTAAGTGATTTCATTTGAAGATGCATAACATTTGTCACTTTTGTTATTATAATATTCTATCTGATGTAATAATTTTTATAAATATTCTGTGCTAAAAATATTAAGTTTAAGGTGTGTTTTTTTTAACAAAAGAAATGTTTTAATTTGATAATATAGGTCAAGTGTAGTGCCTATTTTACGAAATAATAATTATGTATTTTTAATTGAACACTTTTTACAAGCCTTGTATTTTAAATAATTATATTAAAAATGTTGATCGCCTGTCTAAATCATTCCTTTTCCTGTTACAGAATTGAAAGCTATTCTTGCAAAATGGCTGGCGACCACAAAAAGTTATTTAAAATGATGAATGCTGAGGCTGGCCCTAATGACCTTCAGGCTCTCTCTCCTCCACAAAGCATGCTTACTGCTACAAGTCCAAATAAAAATTACAGGTTAAAAAAAAACTTTTATCTTTAAAAAAAAATGTTTTTATTTTTAATAAAACCTTTTTAAAGCATTAAGACAATTTTGTAAGTAATTAAATAATAATAATAATTGCTTTACATCCAAATAAAAGCTACTATAGTATTTTCTTATCAAGCAGCTATTTGTATTTTTTAAATTGATCAAATGTCTTTGACACCAAAAACACGTTTTAAAATTATTTTTTGAAAAGTACATTTTATTTACAAAAATAAGTTATAATTAAAAAAATTGAACTATCAAACATTTAATTCCAATTGTATTGAATAAATGTATTGTTTAATAATTATTTTTTGCTCCAGTGTTCAATAACAAATTTTAAGAGCGGAAAGTTTCTAATTAAATTTTTTCTTTTACCTTAAATTCACTACTTCTTAAGTTGTTGTAAAATTTATAGATACAAAGTATACCCTCTTATCAATGCAGAATTCAAAATACGAATTTGAATTATTCATATTAATGATTTTGATGTAAAATTATAAAATCCCTCATAAATTTTAATGCTCGTTTTAAACATTTTCTTATAGATAAGCTAAGCAGCTGAAATGCCTGTAAAATATCTTAAAATCATTAATTTTTATGAATAAACGCTGCTTTTGAAATAAAGATGATAAAAAAATTAAATGAAAATAAGCTTTATTGAGAATTTGTTTTCTCCCTAGGTTAACTAGACATTTTAAGTTTAATAAATTGAATGTAAATGATAAAGCATGTGTAAGACTTTATTCAAGGTCCAGATCCAAACGGCATATAAAATAATTTTATCATTAAATATTCATTCAAAATATTGTAAACAACTAATCAATCATACAAGATGATGTTACAGAATTTTTTTAGTAAGATTTTAAAATCATTTTAATATTTTGCTTTTTTTATATTTTTACTATGAATTTTTTTTAAATAATTTAAAATATTAAAAGTACAGCTTTTAAATAAATATGCTACATTTTTCTTCTATTAACCCTTAATTCATATATGTTTATGTTGTCCTGCAAATGTTTATGCCCAAGAGTGGCTGAATTGTCCTCAACAAAACTCAATGTTAAAGGCTTGTCGTTTTCTCATCAAATGCTCTTAAGTTGCATGAAAGAAGATTGAGCAGTACTCGATTGAGGAGATTGAGCAACTCGCAGTACCTGAATTTGTTGCATGTGCCACACACACACACACAAAAAAAAAAAATGTAGCATTTAGCATTTATTTCTCCAAACTTAGTTAATACCAATTGCACTGCTATATCATTTGCAATTATACTTATGTTGTCATTTACAAGAAAATTAAATCTATAATCATCACTCTAAATTCATTATCTTGCTGTTAATAAAGTCATCGCAAGATATATTATAATTACTACCAAATATAGTAGTAATTATATGAAATTTTCTTGATTTTTTTTACATTAAGGAAAATTTAATTTTTTAATCAAATATAATGGTGTAGGAATTGAAGGAAATTTTTACATAGTTAGAGGATAATGAAATTGATTGGTGCAATAATATTGTTATCTTTAGAATTGAGCCTCCTTCATTATTTATCATATTATCATGTGAGAACAAGTTTTTGCTTGATATTTTGGGGGCTTTAAAATGCAAAGGCAACAAATTGTTGAAGCCTCAAAATGCAATAAAATGGTAATTAATTCTTTTTTTATTTGTTTTATTTTGGAGTCAGCTTTCACAGTATAGATTTTCTATTACCTATTATCTGCTAATGTACTTTTGTTTTGGAATCGACTTCCACTATATAGCTTTTGAATTATATATCATCTGCTGTTGTAGTATTTCCATTGGAAATCACAGTGTTATTACCTAACTCACACAATGTTTTAAGAAATAAACTGAACAATTTAAAATAGTGTTTGTTTTATCAGTAAAGATTGTTGGTTCAGGGATATTTTCAATTAATTAAAATAGGGTTGTTAGCAACTAAATTTATTGCAACTAAAGTTACAACTTGATTTCCAAATTATGCATTCTCTGAATTCTTACAGATTGTCATTTAATGACAGAATTAATTTAAGTCACTAACCAGTTTAAATCAATTTTAAACAATCACGAACATTACACATGCATTGATATTTAGAAAAATGAGGGTGTTTTTTTGTTTGTTTTTTTCATCTCAAAATCAGTTGAACTCCAAAATTTTGTTTGCCAGCAAGAAAAATTGAAACTGAAAGTTATAAAAAAATTTTTCATTGTATATGTATAGAGAGAGAGACCGAGATAGGTAGAGAAGTCACGTAATTCTTTCAAACTGGTTAATAATTTAAATTAGTTAAGACAAATAATAACTTAAAAAATAATAATGTTCTCACAGCAAATTTGAGACAGTAGATTTCATCTTAAAATTTTTTAATATTTCGTTTGCTGTAATATTTCGTTTGATCTTTTGTCAATGTGATAGCAAGTCGTTGATAAAAGCTAATTTTTTCTCATGCATGCATAATGTTCTCATACAGGTTAAATTTTATTTACATATTTCTTTTTTTCTTAAGCTTTAATTATAATATATATAATAGTAAAATAAAATTTTTATTATTGAGTATATATTATTTTAAATAATTAATTGCATTATTCCTTCTATTAACCTACTTTATTGCAATATGGTTTTTCTTACTTTTTTTGAAAAGTTGATGAGAAAATGTTAATTTTGTTTTAAAAATAATTTGTTATTTTTTATCCTTTTGCTTTTTTTATAAAAAAAAAGTTGTTGTATAACTTATGATTTGAATGTATTTTTAAAAAATTTGCCTTTGTTATCGTGAAACTTATTACTTCCTTATCGTGTAAGTAAGGAATTCTTCCATGTTGTAATGTATTTAAATCACTTTGTAAGTATAATTGATTTAATTTCAGCATCATTCTTGTTGTTTTCATGTTTGTCAAACAAAGTATTCTCAGTAAAATGCTCAATTTAAATTCAATTAAATTCATATCACATACTATATAATGACTGAACTGTAATATAATGATCAAAGTTATCACTTGCCCTCAAATATCTCATTTAGCAAGACTAGTATAAGAACTATAGATTCTTGAGATATATTTCAATGCTTAAAAAACACTCTATTTTTATTTAAATTTGAAAAATATGGATTGAGGCATTGAAAGCTCTGTGAAGGCAATGCATTATTGAAGACTTACAATGCTATAAAGATATTTATTATTATAAAGTAATTAGAGCTAGGAAAATTCAAATGTTTTATTATAAAAAAATTATTTTTAACTTTTCTGAAAATTTAAATTTTTTTTAACATATTGATTTTGCAGTACTCAACAAATTTTTGTGCTATGTGATTATATATATATATATATATATATATATATAATATACTGCATTTATTAGAAGTGTTGAAATTAATTTATTTATATTAAAGTTTACATCATCATATGTGCTGGCATGTCGTTTGACTTATTGATAGAGGATATAACAGATGATTGCATGATCAACAGAAATAATGCTCCAGAATTTCCTTAATCTTTAAAGCTGATTTTATTGCATCTATTTCAGTCGCAGTCAAAGTGATGATGGAGAAGGACAAGGACCTTTATGTGACACCATCAATCGCAAAACATTGAGCTATTTAATAGCCACTTTGAATGCATCTTTTCATCCGGATTATGATTTTAGCCATGCTAAAAGTGAAGAGTTTAGCCGTGAACATAGTGTAAGAGTAAGTGAATCTTTATACATATCTCCCATATTTGTATTTGCATATATAAATTTTTAGTGAATTTTATGCTTTCTTATTGCAAAAAATTATTTCAAATTTAATTTATTAAAATATAAATTTGGCCTTTTATTTTTCTGCATGGTAAAATACTACATCACTGCTTAATCTGTCACATTTTGTGCAAAGTTTATTTTAAGCCTTATTCTGCCTTGTAAAATATATTTTTTAATAGAAATGTATTTTCTTTTACATTTATTTAATTTTATTTTTGTAGCTTATATTTCTGATAATACAATAAATTTTACTCTTTTTTTATAAAATTTTTCCCTGATAAATACTTAAAAACATATTTAAACTTTGTTAATATTCATTGAAAATTATTATTATAAGTAAATAATTCCATTGATTTGTGTTCTAATTAACCTATAATGACCAAAGATTAGATTTACTTCATTAGATACTGTGAGAAAAATATTTGATTTGTGTAATCATATAATGTAAGATCTGATAACTTTTGTATATCCATTAAGAAAACTATTAAAATTGTAAAATCAAAAATTATCTTGTCATCGTAAAAAAAAATAAAGAAAAGAAAAAAAGTTAAAATTCTTCCCCCATTTTTGTCGATGTTTTTGTATAGATTATTTAATTTTTAAGTGTCAGATTTACGTGACAATACTTCATGTTTTTGTTTTTTATTTCATTAATTCATTATGTGCTTACAAATTTTTCCTACTTGCATTAAAATTGTATATTAAAGGAATTAAACATAAAAAAATGTGTATTTTTGTTTTCTAGTGGGTTATGAATGCTGTTGACAGCAAGCTAAGTGCAAATGCAAATAATGATTACGAGGCTTTAAAAGCCCAACTGTGGTCTGCATTGGACCATGAAATCTGTTTGAATGAATGTGACATTTACAGGTAACATTAGCTTTTTGTATCATATATATATAGATAGACAGATAGAACAACAAATGTATAAAGTAATTTTTTATGAACTAATCAATGAAGTTGTCTTTTGCATGTATGCAACTGTTAAGTTTTTGAGCCTGTTTTTTAAATAGCTAAGACAGAACAGAAAAGAATAGTTCACCTGCTATTATCCTTAAAAGAAACAGTGTTTTTAATTACTGATTCATACTTAACTTGTATTAGCCATAAAATCTTACTTATTGTCATGAATAGCTTGTAAGTTTCCATGCTATTATGTGACAAAGATGCTATTTTAAAATACTAGGGGTAAATAATTTCTTAAAACTTAAATGTATATTTTCAATCTTATTTTCTATTTCTAACCTTATTTAATTTTCTTGAATGATTTGTAGACCTAATAATATAACTTTTATGATTTAGCAAATTAAGCTTAAAAACACCATGTCTGTATTAATCAGATCATTTATTGAAATGTTGCATAAGGAGAGATAAAAACAATAATTCAGAAAGGGGATGGGACATTTTTCAAATAACAAATTTTGCTGAATGTACAAATCAATGTTTTATTTTTCTAAAACTTTTTTGGAAATGTGAACTGATTAATTAAAATTAATCAGTTTTTCATAATTAACATTAACATGTTTTTTCAGATAGAACTTTATTAACTTTTAAATTCTTTCTGTTCTAATTTCTTTACATCATAAATTATAAATCAGGCATCTAGTGTTTTTTCCTTACACATATATAATTTTAAAAATGTTTATCTTTAATATTAAGAAGAATATTATATTATATGTATCAGTTATTTAATCACTGAAATATTATTGGCTTGAAAATAGTAACTTAGAACTATAATTGAGAAATTCTGAATTTAAACTTGTTATCTTCCCTATCTAAGATAGAGTTGTTTGGGATTCTAAACTCATTCAAATTGCTTTGGCAACTTTATTAAAGATGTCCCTAAAATGTATTTTAAAAAATAAACTTTTTTAAAAAAAACTCTGATGACATGGTAACGCTCTGCTCTGTAAAAAAGTCCAAATATAATATATAAAAAAATCAACAGGAAACTGTAAGATATGAAATACGACTTTTCAAGAAGAAAATTTAAATTACTGTAAGTGATATTCACCTAAAATTATTTCTTACCGTCAAATTTTTAACCAAAATTATTTTTATATTAAACCAAAATTATTTTTAAAACAAACCATTCCTTGGAACAATAAAACTAAGTACCTTGGAATTATCGATGACAGATTTTGCATTTAAAAACCATTCTCTAAAAATCAAGCATGATTATAAGGCAGTAAAAGCCAAACTTGATTCTATTCCAAAACCAAACTAAAAACTATCAGGAAAAAAAATATCTTTTTGTAACAAGATAAAGCTAAGACCTCTAACATCATATCTCTCTTTGATTTCGATAAAAGCAGTAAAGACTCATATTAAAGAATTCGAAAGCATCCAAAATAAACATTGAAGCAAATTAATTACATGCCATGGTTTTAACAGAATATCAATATCAATAAAAAGCTACAACTATCTAGTATTAATGAGTTTAATTACAAGCTGTTATTTTTGAAATGCTCGATAAAAGTGACAATATAACTATTAAAGAAATCGAAACCTATACTCCAAGACTTTCTAAAAATTCTAAGAGACCAAGATTCCTGATCTATTTCTAGACATATGACAATTTCTTCTAATAACTTCTATAATTTAAAAATTACTACCCCTCTTTTTATTTCTCATCAATTGGCTTTGTAGTTTTATTGCAAAGTCAATTTTTTCCATATCAGTAGCAGTATTTTGAAGTTATCTATACTTATAATAAAGCTCAATGTGTGTGTGTGTGTTGGTGCTCTACAGGCCAGACCGTTGGACCTACAGCTACCAAATTTGGTACATGTATACCTTGGAGGTCGGGAATGTGCACCTCGGAGCCCTTTTTTCGAATTTTTAATTAGAATTTGAATTAATTATAATTTAAGCGAAATTTCGACGTTTTTCCGCTATAACTTCCGAAAATATGATCGCACAAACATGATTTTTACATCAATTTAAAGATTAAAAAATTAGCTTTCTAATGGTATCAGTGTTTTAATGTATAACTTAAGCCTCTATTTTTAACGAATTTTTAAAGAAATATTTTAACTATGTTTTTTTTGATCACGTGACCGGATAAAAGAAAAGAAAACAATGACGGAAGTTCAAATAATAATAAAAAAAAACTATCATCGTAAATCAAGTCTAAAGAAATGATACTTTCAGCACGGGACTGGATAAAATAACATAAATATAAAAAGTGATACTTTCTAAAAAAATAAATGCAAGGCAAAGGATTCTATAATCGTTTGCAATATCTAAATGATTAATTCAATAAATCTTCTTTATTTACGGTAAACCTGATTGAATTTAGACAGGATATGCATTGAACTCCCGACCTAATGGCATATTTCTATAATCGTTTGCAATATCTGTATCATTAATTTAATAATTTTTTTTTCGCTTTTTCACTTTCTTTCAAAAATACATTTTTAATATTTTGGAAGCATAACCGATAATTAAAACTGACTGATTTATAAAATTAAAGAATATTATTAGGAAAACGTGTTCTTTTAGAATTTTCCGTCCATCATCTTAAAGAAAATATTAATTTCAGGCCAATAAATGCCCGTAATTACTTCAAGGCTAATGAATATGTGATTTAATTGAAAATTTTAGAACGCATTACTCATGGCGAACCAGCTGGTCGCCAAAGGCGGCTAGTATTAATTAATATCTGTGTGCAAATATTCTGTAAACCTTCCTTGCATTAGAAAATTCTGAGTTTTGTAATTCTTGCAAACAGTAAACAGTGTTTCTAGTCTTTTTAAGGGTCGATTGGCATAATTTCTCATACTTTTTTTTACTCAAAAAATGCAAAAGATGCCTTGTAAATAATTAAGTATTGCAAAAGAATTTCTGTTAAAGAATATATGTTACAGGCTGTACAGATGATCACGAAGGAGAAAAAAAGTATCAGTGGAATGGCACATACAGACAATGAAAATTTCCTAGAATTGCCCTTCGAAAAATGTGATAAAATTTGAAAATAGACTACATGATAAAATATTTGGATATGATTTAATATCTAAATGATTTTATCACCAGATTAATATTCAACCAAAGGAAAACCTTATACTTTTATTTATTTAAAAAAAAACCCTTATATTTCCATAATAAGTTAACTATTTCACATTGATTAGGAAGATATTAAGTATACCAAATTTGCATCTACCAAGGACATTAGTTGTGCACAAGCATACATTTCATTCACTTTTGGAAAAAAAGTGAATGAAATTTGATTTTTCACTAAAAATATAACTTTAAATAAAATAGATGTTATACAATAAGTGGATAAATAATATATCTCTGTGTCATTTTATTCCTTCATATTCTTGAAAATAATATAAAAATTTTATCATTTTAAACTAAGTCTCATAGAAATATTTTTGTTAAAAATGATAGTATTATTATAGAGTAACATTATTATTATCACCATTATTTATTTATTTATTGAATATTTTGGATAATTCCTAAAGCAATCCCTGCTTTCAATGTAATTGCCTAACTTGAAGTTTAAATATCATGAATACTTATGAAATGAAATTGAAGATATTTTTACTTTTAATAAATTGGTCTTGTGGTTTGAATAAAATCTTGGTATGTCTCCAAAATATGTAATTAATCTTTTGGAAATAAATTTTATACAATAACATATACAGTGGGTAAAAAAAGTCTCCGTACGCAGATACGAATGCAAATCAAAGTTTAATTTGTCACACAAAATTCATAATGATAAAAGTGAAAACGTAAAAATGATTTAAAACTAATATTATTTAATATTTATTCATATTAAAAGGATGATAATACTGACAAAATTAAATAATAAATCTTAAAAACTCAAAAAATGCCGTAAACATGGAACAAAAAAGTCCCCGTACGGTGCCCTAGCACACGAAAAAAGTTTACAAAAATGCAAAATTCACTTAGCAAAAATACATTTAATGATCAGTGGGCCCTCCTTTTGGCCTTTATCATTTGTCTTAAATGTTGTAGCCTTACCCCTACAACTTTTTGTTTTGTTTTTGTTTCTGGAGAAATATTTCACCAAATGCTACTAATGGCACTTTTGAGTTCAACTTTGTTTTTTATGTCAAATTTTTTAATTTGTCGGCCAATTTCTTCACACAAATGTTCGATGGAGTTTAAATCGGGTGACTGGGGTTGTTGTTTAGCATAGTAAAGGCACCACTCTTGGCAAATCTTAGAGGTGTGTTTAGGATCGTTGTCCTGCTGAAAAGTAAATCCAGTTCCAAGAGATAGTTTCTCTGCGCTGGATAACACATTTTGTTTAAGAATATCCAGATATCCATATTGATCCTTATTTCCCTCCATGAATTGCAAATTTCCTACTCCAGAAGCACTCATACACCACCACACCATAACACCGCCAACACCGTGCTTCACAGTTTCGCATAATTCTTAGTTAGCATTTGTTCGTTTGGTTTTCTCTACACCATAACTCTGCCATCTGACCCATGAATGTTAAATTTTGATTCATCGTTAAAAAGAATGGATTTCCAAAAAGACAATGTCTTGCTTACATGCTTCTTTGCAAACTCGAGGCGCTTTTTCCCGTTGCACAAACTTATTAGGGTTTCTTCCGGATCGCACGTCCATGATAACCACTTTTTTACTGACATTTCTCACGGATTGAGTTGAGACTTTAATGTTGTAACTAAACATTAAATCATCTGCCAACTACGGTGCTTTAATTTGTGGATTTTCTTGAACTTGACGTATGGTGCTTCTTTTATGCACGCGATTTAGTTTTGACGGCCTCCCGGATTGATTTCTATCCTCAGGTGAATGAAGTTTACGATATCTTTCAATGATATATTGCACAGTAGACTTCGATTTTTTAGTCATTTCTCTAATCCTTTTCATGGATAATCCATCTTTTCGCAATTTAATCACTACTTCCCGAATAGCTCTGGGAACTTCCATTATGAGACGATCAAGAACAAACCTGAACTCAATAACTGTCGATAAATTGTTTTCTTTTCAGTGATAAACTTTCTAACCTCAAAGATTTACTGTGGGCCTGTTTTCAACACGTCAGAAAAAATTTGCATAACGCGTACGGAAACTTTTTTGCGCTGCAATTTTCAGTTTACCTTAGATATTGCAAATAATATGCTTTTCTCGTTGTGTAAAAATGAAAAATTTTAAAAATCTCTTTCTATAGACTTATACTAAATATATATAGACAGTATTTAAAGAAAAATGCAATACTTTACAAATTATGGTCATTTATTCTTAAATTTAGTGACCGTACGGAAACTTTTTTTACCCACTGTATATAAATGTTACTTAAGGCTCCCAAGGTGTTCCTTTTTTTATGTATCTTCTATGTCTTTGTTTTCTGCAAATTCCATTTAAAATTTACTAAACTATTATGCAGAGAAATTATTATAATACTTAATAATGTTTTGTTGTTCAAGATTGGTAAAGTTGCATACTTATAAAGATACCTATAAATATTTGCTTACCAGATATTCAGAAGGCATAAGAAACTTAATCTTGGAATTATTTGTTTTCTAAAAATCTAGCTTAATTAATAAGATTTTTCTGAAAAAATTTTTATTAGCCTGAAATGAAAGATCTTAAACCCAATTATTGTTTGTCTTCACTAAAAACAGTTTATATAATATGGATATTACTAAATCTTTTTATTTCTTATTTTTAATTGTAGAAGATAACTTTTTTTTTAATATAAATATAGACTATTTTATTTTATCCATTTAGTTACAATCCTGATTTGGATAGCGATCCTTATGGAGAAGATGGTTGTTTGTGGTCTTTCAACTACTTCTTCTTCAATAAACGACTGAAAAGAATTGTCTTCTTCACTTGCTATGCAATTGGGTAATGTAGCCTATATTAATAATACATGAATTATTTTTTAATATGTTATGCTTAATTTTTATCAAAATGTGTTGCTATATTTTATTTTTCCACATTTTTTTACTTGCAATTTGTATTGTCAAATTTTAATAATAACATATTTCAAGTTAAGTTGAATATAGCCCTTTTCTGAAACATCCCCATTCTTACATTTCATATAATAATTTGAATGATAAAATACCTAAGGAAGGAACCACTTTCGTAATGGAACATTTTTTTTATCTGTATAGAACTCCATATTGCACAGAAAAAACAGAATTCGATGACGATTTGATCATGGAAATGGATGATTCTTTTGAGTAGAGGTAAATTTATTTTTATTCCAATGAGTATTTTGTGTGCATATTTAAAAATTAATGTTATTGTATAATTATTCTAAAATAACTTAATCATTGGTTAAATCGAAACTATTAACAAAGCAGTTAAATTTGTAAGATAATTATCCAACAGAAATTTTGTGAAACTATGCACATAAATAATGAAATGTTGGTTAAATGTTTATAAATTAAAGGGAAAGACAAAGACATTTCTAAAGTAGATTTTTATCTTGGATAAGTTATTTTAGTACTACATCATGCAGCTCTCGTGCTATTTTGGGCTTTAATTAATGCTTTATATTTTGTGACACAGTTGTAAATGGTATTACCATTTTACTTTCATTACTCTTTTTTAAGATTAAAAGGGAAATTGAAACACCAATTTTCCATGAATTTGAAATTTAAATCATTATCAATATGAGTTACCATTAGTAATTCGATATGATTATAATTTTAACATAAACATATCAGCATTTTGGCCTTCTTTTATACATGCTTATTTTATTTTGAATTCTCCTTTTCTGAAAAAATGTTATTTAATCAGTGGCATTTAGTTTTTAATTTGCTCATATGAAATAAAATATTTTTATATGATAACTTTAAAAAGCAATGATTTTATGAAAATACCAATTGGTTCCATTGTTATTTTCACTAATTTTTTTCCAATTTAACTAACAATGAAAAATTTTATGAAATTTGTTTACCATAAATACTGGATTTTCAAAACAACTGAAATGCTTTGTATTTTTCATTGATTATTCAATATTTATTTTTAAAATTATATTTTAACTTTTTTGTTTAATATTTTTATAGAATAGAAGATTAATGGAATATTTAATAAGTTTCAGGTTTTGAATTGCAGTGTAATAATCATGAAATTCAAGTGGCTATTGGCTAGAATTGAACAAATGCTGCTCTATTATGTCAGATAATTATCTATATATATATACACATACAGATATTCCTTTTATTTTAAATGTATATAATTTTATTAAGAGTATTGTTTAATGTATACATATTATCTATATACGTTGCTTATTATAGAATTTGAATTGTTTTTACAATAGTTATTGTTTTGGAAGCTTTAAATATCATTCAAAAAATTTATTATTGTATGCTTTTATGTCACATCTTAATATAGCAATTCTTCTAAAGAGTAATTTGATATGTTATTGGTTTGAAACTTCATAATGAAGTAAAAAAATATATATATTACTGAACATTTGTAGATAGATTGGTTATACTAATTATTTTTCCCGTTCTTTATAAAAGAGCATGTGTATTAAAAAATAGTAGCATAAAATGCATTCAAGTTTGTATATAAATAACTCCTCACTAAATCATGACTTCACTTTTAAATGTACTACATGTTGTATGTGAATTTTTTCTTTTTTCGTGCACTTAAGGCTAAAAAGCAGGTTTTTTAGATAATAAGTAAGAGAGATAATTAAATTGGTGTATTTATATTCATTTTGCAGAAATTAAATTCTCAAATATCAATTTGTATGAACTTTAGTTGTGAGAAAGTAATTATGTTGGTTTAGCAAAGTGATTTTTCTATGTGTATATGTGTTTATTACTGAATTTTGAAATTTGCTTTTTAAAAAAAATAATATTCTGTAATATTCAACACAGTGAGAACTTCTAATACCATGGGTACTACCAACACCTGATTTTAAGAAAAATTGTACATTTCTGTACGTCAGATGTAAAATAATCTTATGCGAGAAACATAGCTTTTCTAATGTATTGGATTCAAATGATGCATCATCATATAATACCAGAATGCCCCTCCCCTTAGAAAAATGTTTTGTGTCACCTCATTATTCCGTCCCATCCCATTTTTCTTGCTTTACTATGAGTAATTCGATTTGCTGAGGCTTTCTAATTGAAAAATTGCATTTATGTTCAAAACTTTGCTTAAACAAAAAGTATTCATTAGCATCATTGAAACACGCACAATCTGCATCACTTATTTCTGAATCATCTAAAGAGTTAATTATGTTTCCCACCACCCATGGTTTTTACATCTAAAATTACTGGTTTTATGTATTTTGAACTTATTCATTGTTTTTGTTAGCTTTTTCATTTCTTGTATTTTATTCCATACTGGAGTGTTTACTTACTCTTATCAGATTTTTTAAGATCTGATATTCTTTGTAATACTAATAGAAATGTTGTAATTTAAGTAGTTATTATTGATGTGTATGTAGATTATTATATGTAGCAAATCCCATTAATTCACAAGACATGTGTAAGAGTATTTAAAATCATTATATGTATAAAAAGTCTAATAAATTTTATTTCAACATTAATGGGAAAAAAAACTGTACATAATGTCATTTTTTTATAATGCCATTACTAACATATTCTAAAAAATTTGTACACTTTTAAATAATTTTTTTGCATACTTTAGACAAGTATCAGCTTCAGTAAATAAAAAAGCCAAAAATATTTAAGCTTCTATTCATCCAAAATATTACAGCTGTCTTAAAAAGCAATGCAATTAAAAAAACTAATATTGTTAGCTGATAGATTAATATAGGCCACTTTAAATCAGCATCAAACATTCATAAAGCATTTAAATTTCAACAGATTTTACTGAGCAACTGGGCACCATTCCAAAGCATTCATTTTTGCAGGTACATTTAATAACATTGTATAACCGTAGCAACAAAATAGCATATACAGTTAACTTTTCAAATTAAATTCAACTTTATCATTTACAAAATGCTTTAAGTACTCTGTACTTACTATACATAAATTTCCTAGATATCTCATTAAAGAAACAGTACCATCACAGAATTTGAATCTAAAAGTATGTTGTCCATAACAATACATTCATAAGATTTTACAATGAAATAAAAGTAGCAGTTATTAACTTTATTATATTTATTTTAAACCTATCTATTATTTGTAATAAACTATCTGTATTTTCAACATATAATTTTTATGTCTCAGTAATACAAGCTAGCTATACATAAAATTTTTCGGAGGGTCTCATCACAGATTAAAATTTCTGATATCCTAGTTAATCACTAAACTACTGACATCAGGAACTTATTGTAAGAATTCTGTGAATTTTAACTACAGCAAAAATTTAAATACCCAAATATGTTTTATTTAAATATTATTACCTCTATGAATACTTAACAATTTAATTTGTTTCCCTACTACGTTAAAAAATACTTTTAATTTTTCACTATATATGATGTCTTAGTAACAATGAATATATATGGAAATCAAACTCCTTTGTCAAATACAATATGATAAATTATCTTAATTTTCCAAAAAATTTCACTTGTGTGTACTGTAAATTATTATTAACAAAATAACAATTATTTACATTCATCAGCGCTTCAGATCTTTCCTCGCAAGGACGGCTCTAATTTCTAACATGTTTTGTTCTTAGCTTTAGTCGAAAAAATGTAATTACTCCTAAATGCAAAATACATTTTTCTGTTCCCAAATCTCTCCAAAAATAGAGAACAGGATCATAAAATCAGGGTCCAGCCCTATAATAGTTTACTAGATCATGAAAAAAAGAAAAACAGTAATAATCAACGATACATCATTACATCAGGGCTTTGATACATGCACATATAAGCATCACAGAGAAGTCTCCGTGTAATTTCTGGCAAGACTTTGTCATCTTTAGCTGACAATAAGAAATTCATGCCTTCTTCTGACAACCACCATCTTAAATCTGCAAAAGGCACTACTTCTGGTATATTATAACCATTCTGTTCTCCTGCAAAAAAAAAAGTTAAGACGAAATTCATTAAAACAACACATAATATAAGAAGTTACTTTTTAAATTGATTTTAAAAAGAAAAATATAAAATGTATTTTATATTGGATTCTTCGGGCCAAAACAATCATTTATAGTAAAAGATTGTTTTTAGCCTTAATCTTAGTATATTTTGAAGTTACAAAATACTGATAGATAAAATCCTACACCATGCTTAGAACCTGTTTTCATAATAGGTTCTATGTAAATATTACTAATAAAATTACATCTCATCATTAAAGTTCAAAATGTTATATATGAAAATGAAAATTGATTCAATAATTAACTACTATACTCATTTATCTTTTCTGAAATTAAATATCATATTTGATACTGCATGTGAGCCAATAAAAGAATGTTATTATAAATTTTAAAATCTCATATAGACAGGAATTAAAATATTCAAAAGCATTAAATCCTTTATAAAAAAGCTGCTATATATACTCGGGTATTCATTAATTCCAATAATTCATCACTTGATTCAAGCAATTACTGAATTTCTACTACAGTAGTCTATACACTGTCTTGAATTCAATTCAGGTTTTCCAGGTAAAACATACTTCAATAGCAATTTATATACCTTTTCTATCAGCCATACTATCAAAGAAACACCAGGGAGCATCAGGTCCACTTCCACACTTGACAAAGCAAACATAATGGCTGGTTTCTATACATACAACTGCAAATAATTCCATGTATATTCTTGGAACCGGAGTATGGTCTTTAAGCATACGAAATTCTGGAGGCACACTTAATTTTACGCTGTGGTGGCGAGTTCGTTTCTTATGACTATGGCTCTGAAAAGATGATATCACAAATAAAAAATTAATTTATAAGAATACAATGCAATAAAATAAATTTTGAAAATAAGCAATAAATAAATACTGGGAATGCAAATAATAAGCTTTACAAAAAAATTAATTTATACTACTTTAATATTTAATGAGGAAAATAATAGTAGAGTCAATCACAAACAGTCAGTCAAATAAATATTTTAAAACTCATAAAATCTTTATATTTGATAAAGAAGTAAATGGTAAAACCAAAATGTAAAATTGATTAATTTTGTAACTTATCATTGCAAGATATTAATAAAGCAGAAACAAAATAAAATGTACTACCCAAATTATTTTTAAAAGAAAAAGAAATTCCTAAAAAGAATGAAATTTCGACAACTTCATTTAAAAAATTTAATGGGAGATTTCAGCAAAGAAAATTGAATGAAAAGAAATCTGAAGACATAAATTTAATTAAAGTTTCATTTAATAATAATAAAAAAATACTTACTTTATCCATACATTTTTGGCAGAAAGCAATGCTATCTAATCCTTCTCCAAATTGGCCATAACATTCTTTACATTCATATTCTGCAACTTGTCCACATATACTGCATTGTCGAGGGGCTGAAAGATATATACAAGCTTGATTTGAATTGAATTAATCCTCATAATTTTTAGTTATAAATTATTTTAATGGTCTTGAAAAATTATGTAACAATCTGGATTTATCCATAGCAAAACATTAATTTAGATTTAAATGACTGCAACTTAAATTAGCAAGTTCTCAAACACATTGCTGAATATTGCTTTAATATTTCCTTTGTGATACTGAAAGTAGTTACGATTGGTTTGATAAGCTTACAAAGTTTTAAAATGACCCTTTATATTTTACAATATTTATATATATGATCCTTTATATTTTAACAATTTCTAGGGAAAGAAATCTATTCAGATCAAACAGTAATGCTATTACCTTATAATAAATAAGATCAATCAAAAGAATTGTACAAAGAATATTTACATTTCTAAATTCAAAATATAGAGTAATATTTGTAATCTTATGACAATTAACACTTAGTAATTATTTTATCGTATTCTTATCTATAGTGTAAAGACTTTTTTTAAATTATACAGCATTTCATATGATTATATATATATATATATATATATATATATATATATAACCTCTAATATCACCAATTATACAGTTTAAAACATATTTTTATTGCATTTATTTATTTTCCACCTTTTCGATTTCCATGGTTTTCATTATCATAGAAAATAATATAGCTATTTTTATGTTCTAAGCCTCAGTTTTCATTGAAAATGTAATTTATTTGAAGATGAATTCTTTTAGCTTTACAGGGGGGGGGGATGCTTCACAGGCAGAAATTTGATGCAAACAGTTTAGATTTGATGATTATTTTATGGAATCATCAATTAACAATGAAATAATAGTAATAAAATAATACTGCAATACTTACAATCTTCCAGCACATCAGTGATGTCAAGATACTGGCTAGGAATTATTCTAGGATACATTTTAAACTGTTTACCAAACCTAGGCATTTGGATTAACAAGCATGGTGGGACCTATAATAAATTCATTTATTTTATTTAAAATTAATGAATTTCATATTTTAATAATTGCAGAAGAATACCACTTTTGATTCCTGGAGATATTTTACAACAATATTATGAATAATAATAAGAAGAATGGCAAATCATTTAATAAAATTATACATATAAATTTTATAGGCAGTAATTTTATGTATACCAGTTGTTGTTTCTTCTGTTAGACAATATCTTATTATTTTATATATTTAGAAATATAGACAAAGGAAAAAGACAATATGCTTACATGTAAATTACCAATACTTACTTCAGAAAGTTTGATATCTGATGCTAAAAACGATTGATCAAACAATTGTTGTACAGTGGGTAAAACCAGTTTTTCGTCCTTTTCAACAAATAATTGATAAAAATATGATTCTTGACCGGAACTGTTGAAGATGTGAAAGAAAAGAATCAGAATTTTTATAAAAACTTTTTAGAACATTTTAAAAACAAACAAGGTTGTGAGGTTCCCAGCATTATTTCTTATAAAAAAGTTACAAATTTTTAAACTGTTTTAAAATTAAACTTGTTCTACAAACAAACAAAAATAACATAAATAATACAATAAAAAAATTGTTTACTAGATTAAATTGAAAAGATGCATCTCTTTATTATGTAATTTTCCACGAAAAACATTTAGAGATCATGATCTCAATTATTGATTTACAAGTTAGTTTGAATATAGTGAATGAAGCGATTTCATTTTCAATACAGAATAACAAGAAAAAATTAGTATTCCCATAAATTATTAATCATACAGGGAAATAACATCTACTTCTCATTTTTTAATTCAAATAAATCATCAAAAGATAAGGAATTAAATGAATGAAATATACACAGATTAAAGCAGAAATAAAATAAATTTTTCTACCAATGCTATAAAATTATATTTAGTTTAGATATTAACTATATAATTATATAGAGCTAATATCATATTTATTTATGCTTTATAAAAATTTTATCTTGATATCATCAATGTAGACAAAAAAATTATAAATAATGAGAAATATTATCATTATCTTTAATGTTATAACAACAGTTGCATTTATAATCGAAAAAGTGTGAATAGTTTTCTAAAAAAAATTATAAATTTTAAAAACTCATCAACATTATAAATTTTAAAACATCAACAACATCATAAATTTCAGAACATTCTTTTGATTCAAAAAATTTTGAAACATCAGGAATTTCACAATATATATATAAATAAAATATTTTTATATAAACATACATAATGATAACATAATATAAACATATATTTTATATTTTCACATAAAAAATATATAAATGAAGTAATTTTTCACACACAAAAAAAACATATATAAATAAAATTCCATGATATTTAACTACAAAACTCACAGATTATTCAGTAAACCTTCCAAAAATCTGACATATTAATTTAATATCAGAAAAGTTTCACTCTTTTGAACAAAAACAAAAGTACTTACCTTAATTTTAAGAAAGGTTCAGCTCGTAATATTTGATTTAGCAAAGAGTTAAGAAATTCTTCTGGATCTAAAAGACAAAAGATTCAAAAATTTTAGGCTGAAATTTCATAACATGATGAAGTTTTTGCCCAGGTTCATCTGACTAGAATACAACAGTTGCTATAGTCCAGGCAAAATGATGTTTGTGTAATACATTTTATACAAAAAAGGCTAGTCTAAAACATTATCACATTTGAAAAACATTTAATGCTTTGAAACTTTTACAGCATTAGTTTAAAATTAAAATACATATTATGCTCAATCACATGAAAGTTATTAAAATATTAATCTGTAAAAAAGAAACAATGTTTAAAATTGTGCTAATACCATTTTTAAAGCACATTAAAAAATAAAACAACATTGAATAAAATTATTACTAAAAATGCATTCTTTTAAAAAATATTATTTCGAGGATAACAATCAATTTTAAGTTAATAAGATTTGCATAAGTTGCTATAAATTTTTTAGGAAAATATTAACATTTTGATTAATTTTTATTTAAATTATACATATCTGAAAATTTTTACCTATTGAGCACCTAGAATTAAGAAAATAACTTATAAAATTTGGTTACTCAAGGTCCAATAATATATACAGTGTTTTGAACTAATCTTGCATAAAATTATTACTAATTCGCATGCCATTTTTTTGTGATTTGTAATTTACAGATAACTACCAACCTATAAATATTATCATTAAAAAAATTCTACATTGATATAGCTGATATATGAGAATCAGAGAACTGCCTTTTCTGAAAATATAACTAATGCAAAATAAAATTTTAATAATCCCAATATAAAACTATTTGCTTTTTTTACAAAGTGAATGCATTACAGTATATCCATATGCTAAAGATGCTTTTGCTTAAAAATAAATCTCAACACTTTCTTTCTAAATAATAACTCAGCAATCTTGAGATAGACTTGAATTCAAAATGAGATAAATATATAAATATCAAATGAATAAAATATACAGTAAAATTGTAAAGAATAATTCTTAAATGAAATCTATGTAAAAAAAAAAAAAAAAAGGTCATCAGTAAGAAGTTCATAACACAATATTTAACCAAAATATAAACCATTAATATATAAATACATACATTATTCATTATAAATTAATAAGAAAACTTTATATTTTATAATGAAAGAGGAAGAAACAGTATTCACCTTTTTCTTCAGAAGTTAAGCCTCTAACAGAACTGAGCCTTTCAAGCCTTTTTCTAAGCTCCATAACACGGTCAGCTCGAACATAAAAGTTGCTATTGAAGTAAATAAAAAATTTTTATTCTTTAATGACTATCCTGTTTATAACTATATATATAGTTTATAACTAATCAATAAAAATTTTACATCACCTTAATTATAGATAAAAATTAAAATTAAGCTGTAGCATAATAAATGTCAATAAAAGTCATAAAAACTGTGGAAGAATAAAATTAGTACAAAATTAATGACCAATAAAAATAAAATCCCAAAATGCACAGTGAGAAACAATGCCTTTTAAAGAATTGCAACACTTTGTAATGACAGTAAATAAGCAAAGCACTGTATATATGTATGGCAACAATGTGTTCAAAATACAAATTTGCTGGGGGGAAAAAAGAAGAAATACACTGACGGGGAAAAAAAATCCCAACACTAGGAAGGAGCTGTGCTAGATAAACGAAATTTGGTAGGCGTGTGTTATACATCTGAAAGATGACGTCGATTCAAATTTCGAGCTACGCACGTAAGTGTGGCGATAGTAGCGACACTATGAACATGCAAATGAGGTTTGCTTTAAATAAGAGTTGTAAGGTTCGTGATCGTTATTTACAGTTGAGATTTGACGTAGTGGGTTTATGTTAGTCGAAGATGCCTCTGAGAAGACGAAGAAGCCATTATCAACAGCTCACTGAGTTCGAACGAGGTCGTGTTGTAGGGCTACGAAAAGGTGGGTTTTCTTTCCGTGATATTGCTGAAAGACTTGGCAGGAATGTATCCACTGCGCATGAGTATTGGCGGCAGTGGTCAAGGAAAGGTACTGCCTCAAGAAGACCATGTTCCGTGCGGCCACGTGGTACTACTGAGAGGAAAGACCGTCGTATTCGGCGTATGGCTGTGGCTAATCGTACTGCGTCTGCAACTGAAATTCGAGCTGCAGTTGGTACCACAGTGACACAACGAACTGTTACAAATCGGTTACTTTAAGGACAGCTCCGAGCCAGACGCCCTGTACAGTGCATTCCACTAACTCCAAACCAGTGCCGTTTGCGACGGGAGTGGTGTCAAGCTAGAGATCATTGGAGGACAGAGTGGAGATCTGTTGTGTTTTCTGATGAAAGCCGGTTCTGCCTGGGTCACAGTGATAGCCGTTTGTTGGTTAAAAGGAGGCCAGGTAAACGCCTGCTAGTGACCTGCTGCGGCCTAGACACACAGGGCCTACCCCTGGAGTTATGGATTGGGGAGCAATTTCGTATGACAGCAGGAGCACTCTCGTGGTTATCCCACGCACCCTGACTGCAAATTTGTACGTCAGTCTAGTGATAGAACCTGTTGTGCTGCCATTCATGAACAGCATTCAAGGGCGTGTTTTGCAACAGGATAACGCTCGCCCTCATACCGATGTTGTAACCCAACATGCTCTACAGAGTGTCGACATGTTGCCTTGGTTTGCTTGATCACCAGATCTTTCTCCAATCGAGCACGTATGGGACATCATTGGACGACAACTCCAGCGTCATCCACAACCAGCATTAACCGTCCCTGCATTGACTGCCAAAGTGCAACAGGCATGGAACTCCATCCCACAAACTGATATCCGACATGCACGTTTGCATGCTTGCATTCAAAATTCTGGCGGTTACACCGGTTACTAATGAGCCAACATTTCACATTTGAAATGGCTCTACCTGTGATCTTGAAACTTTAATCAATTAAATATGTTACCTAGACAAATGTATTCCTAAAATTTCATTACTGTACAATAATTTTTTCTTGGTGTTGGGATTTTTTTTTTCCATCAGTGTATTTTGTAAATGAGAATGATGTATACAATATATTTTACAATAAGGGTTCAACATGAAAACTTACGCTCTCAAAGGATTAACTATTTCTTCTTTTAAAACTCTTTGGACCTCATCATATTCAGCAATATCATCACTGTTTTTTGGTCTATGCAGAATAGAATCAAAAACTCCAGTACATGAAAACATAGCAAAAAGAGTAGCATCTAAATAGCAGGAATTATGGTGTCCTTGAATGCCTTTATTTTTTCCATAAAGTAATTTCATATCTTCAGGACTGGACAGAGGTGGAACATCACCAGTAATGGATGGACAATCAATACTTCCAAACACTGCAAAAAAGGTTTTTTAATACATTTTTTTCCCCTACAATTTTGTACTTTACATATATTCCTTCCTTTCACATTTTTCTAATAAGTACAGCTTCCATAAACAGGTAGAAATAAAATGAAATTATGAAATAAAATTTGCATTGAAGGAGACTGGATGAACTTTTATAAAATTCATTACTACTTAAATAAGAATTCTAAAAAAATCTAACATAAATTGATCTATGAGTTTTCTAGATTTTTTAAATTAATAATAAAATAATTTCATGACTAATCTATTTTAACATTTTAGCATAATGCAGATGAAATTAAAGAAACATTTTTTTTTTCAAATATTAACTGTCAGTATAATGAAGTTTTAAAGTAAAATTCATATTATCAATAAAAAGGATTAAATGTATTTACAGCAGCATTATTTTTATAGTACATGCAACAAGTTGTTTGATTATTATATTGTCATACAAATGCTTTCGTTATATTGCTATATATGAATGTTGAATGATTAAAATTCAATTTACCTGCACTCTTCCGTTTTTCAGATTCAAGAAAGCGGCTATCTTTTCGACAGTGACTAAGGCGAACAAAAAAGGCTTTCCTAGGAGAACAGGTAAAATATCTTTTCCCATTAAATGTGCCATCAGTACAACTGGAGCTTTCCTCCTCCTGAAATAAGTGAATGGAATTTATTAGAAAATAGTTATTCAGGGTAAAGTTACACAAAATCTACATGTAACCGCTACTGATATTTATAAGCCATTTTTTTATTAATTTTATCAAAATTTAAAACGAAATACAATAACAGAAATTTTGGAAGCACAAAATAAATAAAAGAAAATGATAACTAAGATCGAAATATATATAGTCAAAATATCAGTCATATTAATAAGATGAAATATTATATAGAGCAAAAGAGTGAACTTCAGTTTCATTGCAATAAAATTTATATGGAGAGAAATTTTTACAGATGTATACAAATATATGTCTTAAAACAATATAATTTAAAAATTCTGGTTGTTAATTAAGTTGCAACAAAAGTATCTCATAAGCTTTAAAATAAAAACAAATTATTTGACTATAAATGCATAACAGTAACATTCTCTTTTGTTAAAAGCTTGCCGACTAGAGAAAGAAGAGAATTAGAAGCTATTCAGTTTTTTAATTGATCAGTTTCTAATCTATATTCTGTGATTTTAACAAAGCAAACAAATAATAAATTTGTAAAAGAAAAAATTCCTAAAGCCAGAATCTGAAAGATAAAGATTACAAAATATTCTTTGCAATAATAATACAAATAAGTAAAAATCAAATTATCTATTTCAACTAATGAACTACAATACTAAATTTACCACAGATATGCCTGCAGTTTCAAAGAAATACTTGCGATAATTGAATCACTGAATTAAATTATCATTTTATTTTATATAATTTAATTGATAATTTATATTCAGTTAAAATAAAAAAATGTAAAGCCTTTTTCTTTTTAAAGTCAAAATTATAGAAACTTGTTTAATGTTCATTTTCAAAATGTTTTTGTTATAGTTATTTCCAACAATCATTTAATTTGTGCAAATAAAAAATTCTTAATATACAATATATTGATCTTTAATTTATAATTTAAATGCAAGTAAAACATATATTTATTCTTCTAATAATATGATGATGATCAACTAACTACAAAAGACTTTTAATTTATTGCTCTATGAATTCAACCAGTAAAGAATTAATATTCTTTTTTGTATAACTATGATTATCAATTCTGAAGTATGAAAAAATATTTTTCTGCAATCAAGATAGACAGGTTTTGATTAAAACATATGCTGTGATTTGGATATCTGCTCTGAGTTGAAAGAAATCATACCTTTTAATGGAACTTAAAATGTATCTACAAAATAAATGTTAAAGCTACGATTCATTATGAATATATACAAAAAAAAGTTTTATAACATTGATTACCATTTCAATACCAGCTACTAATTTCCCTCTTGCCTCAGGGATTTCTCCAATCCATCGGATTACACCATAACATGGACTGTTGTTAATTAAAACTTCTACTACAGAGCCAACCTCCAAATCAGCTCCATCCTGACTGGAATGGCGAGCAACATAATTGGCACTACTTTTACGACTAACAGTTGATGCACTTGCCATGCTAGAAGTTGAATCGTCTAATCTTGTAATACCCAATTTTTGATTTGTAGAGACACCTAATAAAAAAGAAACAGAATAATCAGATTGTGAAAATACCACAAGAACATAATTAGATTCAAAAAAGAAAATGTGGAGAAAAATTTATTTTAAATTGAAAATTTGGTATTTTATTTTTTGAAATGTTTATTACACAAGCACTTCTAAAAATAAAAACTGGAGCTTATTCATGAAATTCAGAAAAGCTACATAAATTGTGACACTGTAAAAAAAGTAGAAGAATCTAAAGTATCAATATTAAAAAAAAACTTAAATGTTAGATAATCATTAATTCACAGAAAAGAAGGCTTTATTTTATTCAGTACATTCCACAACTATAGAAATATATTATTTTAAAATTTCCTTTAAATACTCATTTCCAGCATTCTGAAATTATTAAAAATGCAGTTTTTGTACATTCTTCAATTATTAATTTTAAAAAAAGAGAGAGGGAGACTAATAAAGCAGAATATAATGAGGGTTTATCTGTATATAAATGGAACTCACAGCAGTTCTTTACTAGTTAGCTCTTTCAAGTATAATCATCAGTATATAAGTATAATAAAATGGTTATGCACTACACATTACAGATTGCCTGCAATGCCATCTATCTAATGGTAAACTGAGCATTTTCATCTCAAAAACTTTATGATTAAGTAAAAGCCAAATGCAGCTTTACATATGATACTGAATGCAAAAGAGAAAAGTACAATACATTCCACAGGTGAAATTTCCAGTTAATGGTCCAACTAAGCTCAAAAATATTGTGTTCCATTAATGGTTACTGGTAATATACAAGACCCAACAGACAATTATGTTAAATTCTAAACTGCGCATTAATCAAAAAGGGCACATGGTGCACGACAGAATATACAGGATTTTTCAAGGGCCTAATGATACATGTTTTGTCTTTCGTACACTTCATTCTATGAAAAAACATGCTTTATTGATCCATAATGTATTTACTATGAATTTTTCATAATAAAGCTACAACAAGTATAAATTCATTCAGCATCCACTATCAATAATGCTTGAAGCTTCACCACAAATGAGAATTTCATTCATTTAAGACATCCAACCATATTGCCTCCCATTTTCAAGAGATCTTGACAAATAAAACTTTGATAGAAGCCCCAATTTAAATAACTGAACCAATTTCATCAATTAATTTTTGCAGTTTGAAAGATCAATCAACTCATCAGAATATTCTATATATATTGTGCATAAATACTTTCTTTTAATATGATAGGATGTATTTCATGAAGGGTAATTGGCATTATTGAATTAATGTTATTAACATAGTGGAGAAGCGATAATCAGCAAATGCAGCTAGTATCTAGAGTATGGATAAAAGTTTTTTTTTTTTTCAATTACTTTACAACAAAACATCAGTTGTTAACAAAATAAGATACTACGTTTTTTATAAAATTGATCAATAAAAAAAAGTATATAGAATTTTGTGGTGAATTGAAAGCACAAAATTTTATTGTATAAAATGAAAGATTTAATATTTAGATAGATAGGAGCAGATTGTAAACTACTTCAGTGAACTTTCTTAAAATGTTTAAATTCCCTATATTTACCTTTTTCAGTTACCATTTCATATAAAGGATTAACTGAGGAGCCACTTGAGCAATTTTCGTCATTTTCTAATGATAAATGTGAATTAAGGAGATCAGGACTACGACAGGATAAAGAATTTGATTTTGATTCAGAAGATACACTATTTGATATGGATGCTAATTTTCGTTTGCTTCCAGGGCTATTAGTTAAGTTGCTTCTAGTACCAGAACTTAGAGCAGTCTCATCAGCTGCAAAAACGGAAATAGAAACTCTAATTATCATGTATTGATATTGACTTCAATAATATATATATTGGTTTTGCATTAAAAAATTTAAATTGTTTTTTAACTCTATTAAAAATAAGAATTACTCATTATTAAAACAAAAACAAAAGAATCATAGAAATAATAATTTTAAGAAAATTTAAGACAAATGAAATTAAATCTTCTCTAGTTATACATATAAAATGCATCTGTTGTTCTTAATATGAACAAGAAATTTCAAAAAGGAAAGAACAGAAATAAAGGAAAATTAAGATGAAGAATTTAGGTCAATTGAGGAAAATTGAGGTGGCATACATACATACATAAAACAATTAAAGCCAATTTTTAATAAAACTGCATATGTGCAAACTTGTAAAATGTCTTGTTAATACAACACAAAAATAAACATAATGAACATTTCAAAAATAAACCATATTTCAATTTTTTTATTCCTAAAGTATATGCTATAATTTTATTCCTAATTTTAAGTAAAACACAAATTTTTAAAATACATGAATTATTGAATAAAAAACTAAAAATGTGAGAAAAATATTTATTAAATAATAAAATAAAATATGAGATTGATAATTCAATCAGGGTTTTTTTAAAAATGCTTTTAACTTACAGTATTTTCTAATAAAATAAATGCACTCATAAAAAAAAAAATTCAATAATAAAGTTTCCATAAAAAAAAAACTGTACCAACACAAAAATGTCCTCTATAGTTAAAAAATATTTTCCTCTAATTCCCATAAAATATGACTAAAAAATATTCCACACATAAAAAAAAAATAAATGTACAATTTTTTTTTTAGAAAAAATCTTTTTTTAGGTTAGTATTACTTCTCAATTATAGTATAAAAGAATTAACATGGAAACGATTTAATGAAGATACAGCATTAATTTTTTTTGTTTAAATATAATAATCAAGTTTTTTTCTGAATGCCCATTAAAATTTCTCATGAAAGTAATTTATTTTAAGCATGATTGCTAAATTTATTATCATTCTATACAGAAAATAATAACAATAATTCAAACATTATATTAAATCAGAATAAAAGAAATGCAATGCAAAACCATTTTATAAATAGAATAGAATGGTTGCTTACCTAAAGCCACTCTTTCCACGAATACTGATCCAGATGACTCTCCACTCTTTTTTCTCCTACATGATTTAGGCAGAGTTCCAAAAGAAGATCCTGCCAAAAGAGACATCCTTAGTTTCTCTCCTAGAGGTAAAAACTTGAACTAACAGATATATACAGAAAGCAAAAGTTATGCAGGTTAATGAATGGGATATGAAAAGATGTATACATTACAAGAAAAACAAATGGCCTTGGTAAGAAACAGACTAAGAAAATAAATCTCCCATGGTAAGATTCATGAAGTATTTCTACTAATTTATCAAATTAATTCACCATATTATATAAAAATATTTACATTAATCTGTATATAACCCTCAATATTTTCCTCTAGACAAATTTAAACTTGGGATTTTTGGCTTTCTTGTTAAAAATAAATAATATATATTAAATATACATTTAAAGCTTCATGTAAATGTATGTAAAAACAATAAAATTATTTTTCAGATATTAATTAATTTATAGTTATATTTAGTTTGTAAATTTATTTATTATGGAAAAAAAATTGATTCACAAAGTTTCTTTATGTAAATGCACAGTACAAAAAAGCTTGCTTCTTACCTCTTTTCAATGTTTATTGAACTAAACAAATGCAAAATGAACCTACATTTAACTAAATACATTCTGTATTCATTCCAACAGAAAAATGGTTTACAAAATTTCTAGCAATTTAAACGACGAGAATAAAATTTAGTTTATTGTCAAAACTAAACTATTATACTGTATAGTCTATTTATAGAAGTTTCATTAGTATGTTTACTCCATATCTATATAATGTTATTTAGTTTTTGTTACAATTTTTAAAAACAATATGAAATATAAAATTTCAAATTTAAAAATAACCATAATTTAATATTATTATCCTCTAGCAACTAATTTTTCTAAAAAATTAAAATGCATTCATTAATACAAGAAGTTTCCATGTGCTTCGTTCTTGAATTGATTTATGTAATATTTTTTAAATGAAAAGTTAAAAACTGTGTAACATTACAATAAAATATGCCTTTTAAAAGATTAATAAATAAAAATATTAAGTACTTTAAGAAATAAATAAATCTCTTATACTACAAAAATGATTTATTATTACAATCATATTATTATTATATAAATACCTTTATTTTTTACTTCTACACATTTTAATACCATTTATTACATCTATAGCATGGGCACATTAACATATTGATAAGTAAAGTTTTTTTTTCTGTTTCTTTTTAACATTTAATATTCAAATATTAGAGTTTAAGCATAAAGAAATAGGAAAGATAATAAGACAAAAATTAATAATGAATTTCAAAATATTCTATTAAACTCAAGCAAATTACATAAAAGAAACTTACCACCAAGAAAGTCATCAGCTTTCATCAAACCAATAATTGGTACTAGGGAAGCGTGGTTTAATTTGGCTTCAAATAGTTGATGATCATTATATTTTCCTGTTCCTGTACCAACTGGATTATCCTTTAAAATAACCATAAATTTTATTTCAGTTTTAAAACTAATATCATGCATAAATTTCTAGTACCAATGCAGTGCAGTGATGTAGTTCAAGGAACATAAGCCATTACTACACAAATATTTAAATATATATTAAATTGAGTATTTTAAACGTAAAATGATTGGTATTTCATAACCTGTAAGTTTAGAATAACAACTGATGCTATAAAAATAAAAATTAGTTCCATAACAATTATTTCTTTTAATTCATTTAATTTCCACAGTAAGGAACTACAAAAGTTAATTAATTGATATTTATATGAATATTCAAAAGAATGAAATTTTTAACTGCTGTAAATTATGATTAAACACTTTTCTTTAACTTGACTTGTTCATATTTATAAAATTGAAATTGTATCATCTATTTTTCTTTGATTTCCTGATTTATGTTGGAAATTTGAAATTTTATGTAATCAATTATAATGTATTATTTAAATATTTTCTGAACTTAATTATAAGTTAAATGATTAATTTAATCTCACTTTAGAGTATGACAGAAAATTTTAGAAAAAAAAAATTGTTCTAAAATTACATGATATTTATAACAATGAATCACAAACAAAAGAATAAGAAGTAGAAAATACTTAAAATACAGTGTATGGTTTTTAATATGCTTATAAACGTATCTTTTAAAAAATAGTATTATTAAATTAGTTTGTAAATCATGTGACAGATATGTACTTACAAATTCTACCCCCACCATCCAGTCAGTACCAACATCTAAAAGCTTGCCAAGCCACTTCACCTCACCGTATTCAGGACCAGAGTCACTAATCCAGACAACTCGGTCCCCAAGCTGTAAAGGTGGTGGTGGCGTACCATCAGCACAAGCGGCTTCCAGTGAAAGAGGATGGGGTTTGCTGGATGGCAATGCACCTCCAGTACCTGTCAAAGAAATAAGAAATAATAATAATAAACTCTAATTATAAAAGTAATTTCAATCAGTGATATGCATATACTATCGGATGAAAAATATAAACATAATAGCAAAGGTACCAGAATGTTTCCCATTTTAATTACAATGGAAGGGAAAAAAATATACACACAAAAGAAGAATAAGACATAAAATAAATGGGTTCTAGGAATTAAATATGTACCTTCTAAATGAATTAAAAAATACAGTAAAAGCTCCTTATTTACGCTTCCTTCATTCGCGTTTTCACTGTCCGCGGATTAAAAAAATGTGACCCAATTCCTATATTCGCGGCTAAAAATTTCTTTATTCGCGTATCTAATAAGTACATACATAATAATAAAAGGGTTCCAATAGGTATCCAACCCAATATCCTTTGTAAATGCCGTCAAATGGACTAATAAAAAAAGTAAAATAGATCTTATTACAACTTTGTCTAAAGTATGTTGTTAAATGCTAACTGCAAATATAGCCGAAATCGCGAATGGAATAGGACGAGATGGGTTCGAACAGATAGAATCAAGTGACATTCAGGAATTGTTTTAATCGCAAGATGAACTTCTGACTGAAACCGACTTGGAGGAAATGTTAAATTCACAGCCCATTGAAGAAGAGGCTTCAATAAGCACTGGAAAGTGACATTTTATTTGAAAAATCTTTGCGAAAGTTTAAGAATGGCAAATGAGCTTTGCGATTTCTTTATGAACATTGACCCGTCTATGGAACGAAGTCTTATTTTTAAGAGGCAAATTGCTAATGTGACTGCTGCGTATCAGTCTGAATGGAAGGAGCTTTTAAAAACTACCAAGCAAGAAAAAATTACCAAAATTCCTCAAACCATTGCCTAAGTCTTAAGATAATTAACCAAAATGTTCAAAAACTTCAATTAAATTTTATATATATTATTTTGTTACCGAGGAACGTATCCCCTATAATCCCATATAAATTACCATTCCGTATTCACGGTTTCTGTATTCGCGGCATATTTATGGAACATTTACCCCGTGAATAAAGAGCTTTTACTGTACTCAAAATGTTGAAATTTTCTTTAAAATTTGGCGCACAACTTGTTTTTTTTATTATTATTTTCCTTAAGAAGCTAGGAACAATAAATATATAATAAACCAAGGGAAGTCTCCTCCCTCGACTTTCCCTTATGCATCACAATTTCGCGTTTTGTACCTCGTAGTATAGAGAAGAAAACCAAGTATGAATTTTGGACTCTTGATTTTCAATTGATTCAATTCAAAATTGTCACAGAGCTACGATTTTATTAATACGATCACGTACTAAGTATCATTCATCTAAATTATTGTGTTTTTGAGTTATCATTATATGCAAGCGATTGTACTGATCGAAAAATGTACCTAACGGTTTTTTCCAAAATCTAAAACACTTTTAAAATTCTATTGATAAAGCTGCACACCACAAATTTTCCTCCATATAATCAAACTTGGTAGTTTTGAGTTATTGTATTTACATGCACATAGTTCTTCATTCATAATTTATTATAAAACTACAAACTTGATGTAAAAATCACATATCTAATTCCATTTTTTTTTTTTTTATATTTTCGAGGACATTATACTATTTTAATACTACTGGAACTTAATTATCATTTACTCGATTAATTTATTTTAATTTTGGATTTTATAAAAAAAAGCGATGTCTAGTTGTGTATTTTTGGAAAAAAATAATTTCATAATCCGTTAATATTTACTATCATGTTATCTTAAAAAGATAAAGTTTTTTTAAAAAACGAAGGGCTGATGTGGTTTGGTGGTAAAGTCTTTTGCTTCGAAACTGGATGGTTTCAGATGTGAAACCCGATTCCATCGAGAAACCTTCGTGTAAGCGAGTTTGGTACACGTTAAATCAGCCGGGATTACCCCCCCCCCCCCGCTGATGTAACGGCGAAGTTCGGAGAAAGAGATGCGTACCGGCTCAGATGTCATCTTCGGCATCAGACATAGGTTCAAGATTACCAGATTCATCCAAAAATAGCCCAAGTGTTACTTTAAAACGAAACATTAATATAACTAAACTAAAAAGAAAAATAATACTTTTCGATGCTCAAAAAATCTTTGTAAAAGTTATATTATTCAACACTTTCCTTTACTTATTTTTATAAAGGATTTTTCCCCCTCCTGTATCAAATAATAACAGAAAGATTCCACACAATTTCATAAGAAAGAAAACAATTTTTTTTTGTTTGTTTTTAATTTTTTAATTTATTTTATTTTTAACCATGCGGTTCATTTTATACTTGAAAGCGCACAGAAAGACTATTATGATCTGTTGATTCCGGATAGGACCGCTTTCTTTCGGTAGTAAAATAAAAAAATTTCAAGCGCATCCCTCACAAAAATAATCTTTCTCCCATTGTCGCAGAATGCATGGGTGGAAACTAATGCGCTTTTATTCACGAACAGTTTAAATTATCTGATCCACCAACTATTCGAAATGGTCTAAGGCACAATGTGTTTCTACATTCAGGATTAGCTTAAAACGGAAATTCGGAATGCATTTCCTATTCCGTGATCGGATATTGCAGCAGAACGAACGCATACGGAAGTATTTACATTCAACCATGTAGCTATACTTTTTTATTTAAACAACAGTATACAACAGTATTCGAAAAGACCAAATTTTTTATCACTCCCTAATTTGGTTAATACTGATGCATATCTATATATGTTTAGGGGGAAAAAAACACGAGTCGGATAGAAATGCATATACAATTGATAAAGAGAGTTTTCGATTCTCAAATAAAGTTAATTTCTATGAAGAAATCTCTATTAAAATTATTCTACCTTATACTTTCAATAATTACTATTTCATATTGGATAAGGTCAGCAGAACTTATTCTTTAGAATTTCAACTTCAATAAAATGTACAGCTTCCAATCATTATTATACTATTAGAATACATTTCATATTATTATAGTCAGAAATTTTATTAGATAAATTCTGACAATAATAATATTAAATACACAAGCAGAACTTTAAATTATCCTGGTATAATACGCTTAACAGAAAGATTGCCTATTTCGGTTAATAATTTTGTGTAATAAAAGTAAACATGACATATAGTTTTGAATCTAAGTATTCGCAAAACAGGAAAGTTAAAAGTATTTCTTATTGAATGAAAATTTCAGCTGCTTTATTTCTTTTCTACTATATTATCATATTTAAAAGTTAAAATTTGCATTGCAATATCCATGGTAAAATTAAAAATAATGTATAGTATAAATTTGTTATCCTTCATTTTAGGAATAGAACAATTTGAATACTAAATATTACTTGTAGACTATTCATTGAAAATATTAAATACATATAACCAAACTACTGTAGCTAAAAGGCAGCAAATGTTTAAAGAAAATGGAAATCAGAGGTGGAAAAAAAGAGCTGCGGTATATATATATATATTATAATCTAAACTAAAACACGAAAACTATAATAAGCTAATTTCATTTTTTAGCAAAATTTATAAAATTGCAGCTTGATTTTTTTAAATCAACAATATTTCTATACATAATCAATCATCTTAATTACATTCTCAATTAATACACAAAAAATTAGTCATAAAATACATAAATATAGTCACATTTTAAATATCATGACTTTTTTCACTTCTCTCATAAGTAATAAAAGCTATTTAAAAGAGAGAATAAAAATAAGAAAATATACCTCGCCCAGTCTGGTCAAGGCGCTCTTGTGACCTCATGAGTTTTCCGATAAATTATAATTTTGTATCCTATCTAGTCAGTGGCATTGATCTCCAAACATCCATATACAAATCAATATTCTATACATTTATCTCAATAAAAAATCACCGTATAATGAAGAATATAGACAGAGTCAATGATTCCAACACAGTTAGAAATTCGGATCAAGTAACAGTGTTGTCTACCTTCACCGAGCACAAAACGGCAATTAAAAAGAGTTAGGCAATCATCCGCGCAGGTGTCAACAAACGGGATCAGAACTGTGACGGAATTTCATTAGTCAAACTCGGAATCAGAGCACGTACACAAAGAACGTCAATTCAAACATCCCGCGGCAATTGGTCTAATACAGAGAGGATCGAAATTAGGCCGAACGGGTTACGAGGAAGAGAAGGGCACTTCAACACTCAATAGTACGCATCAATTCTTCTAACCGAAAGGTGCTTCCTCAATAAATTATAATGTAAGGGACATTATCTTATGTTTTAAAATAGTATATTAATTTAAATTGAATTAGCCATAGAAAATAAACAGAACAGATACTATCAGTTTTACAGACTAGGAAAAACAGAATTCTTTTGATCCCCCCTCCCTTTATTGGTAACTAGCCGCCTTTGGCGACCAGCTGGTTCGCCATGAGTAATGCGTTCTAAATTTTTAAATTAAGTCGCATATTCATTCGCCTTGAAGTAGTTCCGGGCATTGATTGGCCTGAAATTAAAAATGTTTTTTTTTCCATGATGCTGCCAAAATATTTAATGTTTTTTTTTAAAAAGCGAAAAAGGAAAAAAAAAATATTGAATAAATGATTTAGATGTTGCAAAGGATTATAGAAACCTTGGCTTTGCATTTATTTTTTTAGAAACTATCACATTTTATAATGGAAAAAAATTATTGAATTAATGATACAGATATTGCAAACGATTATAGAAATATGCCATTAAGTCGGGATTTCAATGCATATCCTGTCTAAATTCAATCAGGTTTACTATAAATAAAGAAAGATTTGTTAAATAAATGATTTAGATAATGCAAACGATTATAGAAACCTTTGCGTTGCATTTATTTTTTTTAGAAAATATCACATTTTATATTTCTTTTATCCAGTCACGTGCAAAAAGTATCATTTCTTTAGACTTGATTTACGATGATAGTATTTTTTATATTATTTGAACTTCCGTCATTGTTTTATTTTATTTTATACAGTCACGTGCTCAAAAAAAAACATTGTTAAAATATTTCTTTAAAAATTCGTTAAAAATAAAAGTTTACCTTATAAATTAAAAAAACTGATACCGTTAGAAAGTTAATTTTTTTTATCTTTAAATTGATGTAAAAATCATGTTAGTGTGATCATATTTTCGAAAGTTATAGCGGAAAAACGTCAAAATTTCGCTTAAATTTTAATTAATTCAAATTCTAATTAAAAATTCGAAAAAAGGGCTCCGAGGTGCACATTCCCGACCTCCAAGGTATACATGTACCAAATTTGGTAGCTGTGGGTCCAACGGTCTGGCCTGTAGAGCGCCAACACACACACGCACACACATTGAGCTTTATTATAAGTATAGATATAGATTAAATGTATTTTCTCATGCTGACATATATGCCGCGATTCTCGCAGTAAAAATAATTTTATGTCTAATATGTTATTGTTAAAACGTTATATAGCATAATATACAAAAATAATTTACCATCTCAAATGCCTTTTTAAATTTAAATTAAAATATTTAATGAACAAAATGAAGTTTGCGAAACCAAAGACCGCAGATTGTCTTGATAACTGATTAATAATTGTTATAAAAGTATTCACCTTTAGTTCATTAATACTGAAGTAAATACGGAAAGTTAAATGAACATTTTGATACAAAATAATAAATTTTTTCATTAGTCAGAAAAAATGAAAATAAATCAATTTCTTTTAATAGAAATCTTAATCATCTGCTTTTAAACATTCTTTTTAGTGTTCTTAACTTTCTTTAAGTGATTTCATTAGTCCAATTCTTTTAAAACTAATAAGAAAAGTAGATAAAAACAAAATTATTTAAAAATGAAAAGACAATATGATAACTATATAGACAGCATAGTAACTGAAATATTTACAAATTCTTTTACATTAAAATCGTCAACAACTTATCAATTATTTATTAATTTTTGAAAAATTAATCAAAATCGACAGAAAATTAAACGGAAGTGAAACTGATATCACTGAAAAAAATATTTGACAAAAAATATTTTTCATAAGGTAATATGTTCCGAAGCTACTGCGGAAAAATTGTAAAATGCCGGTTAGTTTCTATTTTAATACAATATTTATTTTCAGCAGTTCGAAAAGTAAACAATATTTTTCCTCTTAAATAATTAGTGGGCAAAGTTAGGAAGAATTCGGTTTGACTTCCAGTAGTTTCAAAAGAGATGTGTAGCATTCATAATAATTATTTTAGTTTATATTTTTGATAGCATTCAAAAGATTCAGCATTCAATGAATTTAAATAAAATTAATTTAATGTTTAAAACACTCTATGATTTTAAGCATCTACCTTATTCTTTAAGATTTTACTTCTCAGGGCATTAAAACAGTCATAACCTTATTTCAAGATTTTATTATAAATTTATAAAATTCTTCAGAAGTAAAAAAAAAAATTGATAAGAAACAAGGTGGGAATTAACCATTTATAATTTTTAGAAAAACAATGATAAACGTTACTGATAAAAGACCATTAAATTAATGAACCGGATTAATTTCTAAATGCACATAAAATATTAACAGTTTAAAAAAATTAATTAAAACATACAAAGATATAGTCACTTCATAGGGCATACTGAAATGTAAAGTCTCACGAAAGGAGATACGGTTTGTTGAGCTGAACGGCGTATTTGAGAATGAAAGTTTTTTTTTTAAATAGTTGTGTATATATATATACACCGTGAGTAATTTTTTTCCCAATTCAAGGGCATAGATGGCTCAGAGGAAGTTGAGAAATAGAAAGATGGCAAAAGTTTTTACAAAAGAAAAAAAATATCGCAAGCTAACTACATCCTGAAATTCCCTCTTTCAGAAAGATAAATTTATATTACATTTTAAAATCCAGCTATACAATGTTCTGAGACAAGAAAATTATAAATGATATGACTATAAGGGTGGCCTTGTGTAGCAAGTAAATTTTACAAGGCATATCAAAAAATAAAATATCACTTTCTGATAGAAGTAAGGCAGTAAAAAATGTGGAGGGAGTCATTCAAAAACACTAATAAAGAATTACCCCCCCCCAAAAAAAAATCCCTACTAATCACATTAATATATAATTGTACAAAATAAAAATGTATATAAATAAATAAATAAATTATTTACAAATCACATAAAATAATTATTTTCATAACGGTACCAATACATCGAAGCCTTGGCAGACATTCATTTTAAGCAAGAAAAAAAAAATTTCTACTACTGCACCGGCAACGAGTCATGTTGTAAATCGGATTTAGAAGATCTCGATAGCAGAGAGCAAAAGAAAAGCGATCGATACCTCTGCGTGAAATAGTTTTAGTACGTAACTCTACACTCTTCTCATGCTGATAAAAGTTTTATTTTAAGAACAGCCAATAAAAGTCTCCACAAATAGACTGATAAAAAAATTATTATTTTAAAAATAAATTTATGTCAACAGTAACAAGAAACTTATTAGGGGGGGGGGAGAATCGAAGGAATTGTGACGTAATAAAACTGCAAGTTTTAGAACAGAGAAAAGGCGAAAACACGTGTCATATAATTATATTCAAGCGAATTGTCAATCTACGCAACGCATAACAATGCCTAAAATCTCCTATAATATATGAAAGAAATAATGAATTAAGACCCATAAAATATCCAATTGCCAATAACATTTATTAATGTATAAATTTAATTTAGCTCATTAACATAGGCAATATGCTTTACAAAATTCTAGTTGTTCCCTCCTTTTATTAATAATTTATGCAATTTCAAAAATCAATCAACAAACATTCATAACTAAATTTAATACTTACACTGATGACACCAAAACTTCATCGTGCAGCTATCCCACAGCAAGCACTCTGACAGAAACTACTGATTTCGCAAGACCGAGATCTCATCTCAAAAATGATTCAAAACTTTTTGGGAGCAAAAGCAGACCAAAATTTAAAAAAATCAAACAAATCAATTAATTGCAACAAATTAATAGGAGATGAGTCAAATAATTACGACAATACGTAAGGACGGGGGGTGATCGAATAAGAAGGGGTCAATTCGAAACCTTAAAGTATCCTCGTGTTTCTTAAACTGTCACTCGCTGTTCCCTGGACAGAGGGTTCGCGCAAGGTTTGACCTTTGAGCCACATTGCTGCAAAAGTGAAAATCTTCGGCAGATAAATGAAGATTTAGAAACTGGAAACAAAATCAACTTTACGGGACGAGAAGGATAGGGACGTAAATTAATTTCATACTGACATCGGACGGAGAACACCCCGAATTCGACCACACCGCTCTCAGGGCAACCAAAATGAGAGTGCGTGCGTGGAGTAAGAGAGCGTCTCTACCACGCAGCGCTTCAGAGACGCTGTATTGATTAACTCCAGGGATGGTTGGCGGTAGAAGTTGTTCGTAGTGTTGTAGTGTAAGAACAAGGGAAAAAAGAAAAAGGAAAAAGTGACGTAAAAGGCCAGACGCGTAGCACACGCCTAGGCTAAGTTATAACTACTGCTCCGTCACTATTTTCTTGTGCAAAGCAGGTTGAAAGCGGGGGCGCACGGATAAAAAGAACTCAATAGCAGGTGAAGAGAGCGGTAGGCGACCGTATCAAGTCACTTTGCAGAAGTTTCGTGACGCATTCAAAAATGTTTCGGTAAATGTTTGTGTAAAAACTGAACAGAGAATAGTTATACATATA
>JAPMOQ010004477.1:316656-327832 GCA_026543055.1 Argiope trifasciata | reverse complement strand
ACATAAAATGATTTTGCGGTTTAAGTATGAAATTGGGTGCGAAAAATGCAATTAAATCCTTTGTCAGGAAAAAACGAAATTACTTTCCGAACAACCTAATATATATTCAAAATTCATTATCAATACACCAGACTAATGTGTTACCATATATGGTACGATGGATTTTGGAATGCAAATACAAGAATCTAAGTATAATTTGTTATCAAAATGTCAAAGGTAAAAGACTGCTGTGATGAATTACAGCGCGTTAAAAACGTTACTTCGTTAGAAAAATTCTCTTTCGTCCAACTTTTATGAAATATTATTAACAAAACAATCTCTTTGCAAAAGAGGATTTTGCGTATGAAAAATGGATGCTGGCAACCACCGTTATATTTAGCATTAAATAAAGCTTTTCTTAATTTCAAAATCTAGGAATGCTTTATTTATTGCAATTAAATGAGAAAGGATTTGCATTATTAATAACATTTCTACGATAGATAACTTTTCCGGATTCAGGGAATAAGTGGTTTCAAATAAATTGACAAGCAAAGAAAAAAAAACTTTAACAATCTGATTTAAATTATTATTTAGATTTAAACTTAGATTGAGATTTTAACTTTGGATTTAAGTTAAGGTTATCAAAGTTGTGCAATTCAGATAAGAATAAATTTTGCATATAATCATTTTATTCATTAAAACTACAGAAAAAAGATAATATGCGTTTCTATTTACTGAAGACCTCCTTCTACAATTTTTATTCCGAATCCAAAAATTCAAAGAGCGGCGATACATGCAGACATGAGTAACGGCAAATAATTGTATTCGCGTGTTCTGTTGACAGACTACTATTTAGAAGTAAATGCAATTAATTCTAAGAGGGAAGCCATATCTATCTTTCGAAATCAGCATTATCCAATACATTACCGACTTTCAAGGTCTTTTATTGTGTTTGTTTATTGCGAGTTTTTCCCCCCTTTTCTTTCCATTATTATTATTACGGAACCATCAGATTCTACAGCAGCAGGGTTTGGTTGAATGTGTTCGCTGGCTATAAAGCATGTCACGACAGCCAAAATTGTGCAATTATTTTCTTTCAGTTTGTCACTTACTGGGTGGTTGTTGTAATACTCTATCATTCATTTAACCTTCTAGCGGGTTTTTCAGCTCGAAGATCTAACAATTCGGCACATGCACATTTCATAACTTAAACATTTTTTTTTCCTGGAATCATTCCTTTGAATAATAATTTTTTCTTTTACTTCTTTTGAATAATAATAATTTATTTTATGATATGTCCGTCTATTTTAGCACATTTCTCTAAAGTATAATCTTTGTTTTTTAACCGTTATTTTGAGCTATTTCCTATTTTATTAGAATTTATTTCAATCTGTTCTAATAATAAAGTGGAATATATTATCCAGATATTTATTGACTTACTCACCCTACATTTAACAATAATCTTTACTAATAAAAAAAAATGAGTGCGCGCGAGCGTTTTTTTTTTTTTTTTTTTACGTTAAATGGTGTACCGGATGCATCGTTTGACCCAAACTTCCAAACATGAGATAAACTTTGGAAGAAGGGTGGGGGGGGGGGTGGAGAGACGTACACCTCTGGCGATTTTCATTAGCTCTTTTTTTTAAATTTAATTAATGAAAATTAAAGAAGTATGATAAGACTTTCTAATGATTCCAGTTTTGAAGTTGTGATTCCAATTGTCGTGCAATTTTTTCATGTGTTCTTAACTTATTTGAGAATTTATTTTATTTGTTTATTGCAAAATTCGACAAAATGTTTTATTGTAGCAATAAAATCAAAACCGTTTTCATTGTTTCGCTGAATATTTAATTGTGGGATTTCCTTATTTCGTCGAAGGTTAAGGGGAAAAGATTCTGCGAGTGATATCTGCAATTTACATGAGGAATAAGAAAATGAAATCACATATTTTCAGATAAAAATATAAAATAGATTACCCATACATTTAAGTTTAATTACGCAATGATGAAATGAGATACGATTTCATTAGATTTTTTTAGCAATGAATCATGAAAATCAAGTTGTTCGTAAGTTTAGTTTGGTTTAGTTTAGTTACATTAACGTCCCGTTTAAAGCAACACAAGGGCTATTTTGGGACGGACCTCGTAATTTTGAACCAAGGTCAGATGACGAGGACGACACCTGAGCTGGCACCCCCCTCTCCACACCACGCCACACCAACGGGAGGATATTTGGCCTGACAGATTTAACGTGCAACAGACCCCCTCACACGACGGTTCTTCGGTGGAATCGAGTCTCGAACCAGAAACCCTCCGGTTCCGAAGCCGAGACTTTACCACCGGGCCACCGCGGCCCCGTTGTTCGTAAGAGAACTTAATTAAAATTAAACAGAACTAATATTCCAAGAGTACCAATAAATCGTCACTGCAGTTATTAAAACCATCAGCTAATCTATATTTATACTTATAATGAAGCTCAAAATGTGTGTGTGCTGGCGCTTTACAGGCCAGACAAAACAAATTTGAACAACAGCTACCAAATTTGGTACGAGAGTGAATTTGGTACCTTGGAGGTCGTGAATGTGCATCTTGGAGCTCCCTTTTAGTATCTTTAATTAGAATTTTAATTATTATTTCAAAACTAACTTTCCCACCAAGAAAATATCTTCATTTCCTCACGGCCAAAGAGAAGCTTCACTCCAAACCCACACGTTAAGAGTTTATGCTTAACATGTTTTCGATCGTTTATTTCAAACGATTCTACTTATTTTCTAAATATTAGATGCATTTATAATTGCGTATTGTCAATTGAACGATTTTTCGCATTCATTCTGAAGCACTTTTGAATTAAATTAAAACAGAATAAAAGAAATAAAAAATTTCTAATCTGAATAGCGTTGGGAATTCATGCACATTGTGTTCTGTTTGTTGACAAATGTATTTTCAACGGATATGGATTTCGATTTTGTTTAGTTGATTAGCTTTTTTGTTTTATTTCAGGTACATATTGTAAATAAACTTTTTTTTTTTTTGGTTAACTGCGTGCTTTTATAATTAAATTGTATCTATGTCAGTTATATATTTTTCGTATATACTTACAATTTTAAGTACGTTTTTAAGTAGTTTTTTCCCACGCTAACGTGGTCAGGCTTAACATGTTTTCGGCCGATTATTTCAAATGTATCCGTTTATTTTCTTAGTGTTGGATGCATTTAAAATTGAACATTGTTAATTCATCATTCTGTTCATAATAAATCTGAGAAAATTTTGTTGCAAATTTTTTGATTAATTAAGAAAGATATTCTTTAGTGCGCATAAAGTTTAAATACACAACGACTCTGTTTTCATTATTAATATATATTTTTAAAAATGCTTTGTTTCAGTCAAAAAATGTTCTTACATTAATTGCAGTTTAATAATTTCCAATTTAATTTAAAGCATAAACTCTATGGGAACTAACAATGGGAATAATACATACTACGTTACGGTTGAAGGTCTTTATAATATTGTGAGTGAATTATATGGTTATCAAAATTTGAAGCCTTAAAATATTTTGATGAAGCTATTAAAATACGAGTTACATACAGTATTTAATTATTAAAATTTTAATGAACATTTAGATTGGCGAACCGACTGGTTGCCAAAGGATGCTACTATTAAATAAAGAAAATGAAATGTTACAAGGTGTTATATAAGAATTAATATTCTAAAAATATATTTAAAAAACTGCGGGCTTATTTTGCAATAGAATAAATATAATTTTATTCCATAAAAAAATTCCAACAATACAGGAAAATAAACTTCACCCTTAATGAAGAATTTATTTCGACTATCAAACAGTCAATACGGTTGTTAAGCTGATCGTTAATTACATAAGGCTAGTTTATATATTTAATTTCTAGATAGATGATGCTAGATTAATAGCAAATAGAAAATTATCCACGTTTCATTATTTTATCTACAATAACTAGCAGTTTTTCGAATAATTTACATTTTTCTTTTACCCAAAATGTTATGTCTACCATGAACTAGAAATATCATTTTGTATGTATGTAACTACATTTATACTAGAGATTCCTAGAACTATGCTTTGTACTAGAGGTTTCAATCTAATTATCTTCTTACTTTTTTTCCTTATATTGTTCTACGAAAATCGCTATATATTGAGATAATTTTAATATTAGAATAGATTTTTGATTGCATTGCTACGCTCGATGTATCATATTATTAAACAAATATTGCAAAACGAGTTTTAAAATCCAATACAAAAACAAAGTATTAAAAAAATGCTTTTCTCAGAAACTGCAATTGCATGGAAATTGACGTCACAAGTGATGCAATATCTGTTATTATTCTTAAACTGAGAACTATTTTGTTTTTATAACGAATCGTTGAATTGTGTAATAAAAACAAACGTATTCTAATATCATTAACTTGAATCCCAAATCCATATTTTTACTCCATTCCTAATCTATCGTATTCAACAGTTTCAAAAGAGATTGATTCCTACAATTAGATCTTGATTGATATTTAAATTTATGTTTAAAATTACAGTTGTTTGTGACCCTCAACAACCCCCTCTCCCTCCTGCTCATCATGTCTGCAACCACTAGTATAGAAGCACATCTACATTTATGCATGCATTCATGCTTTTTGAAATGTATTAAAATGTGATATTACTTCGGCTGCAGGATCGAAGAAACATTTGTTAAAAGCTTGATTAAGGAGAATATTCATGATGTTATGACAGACTCGTGCATGTTATTCCTATTATGATTTAAAACGTCGTTTGTTGTAACGTGGAAGTTTGGAAAATGGGATTCCAACTCAAAACAATGAAGTCCTACCAATTCCTTCGGTAATCCGTGGGTAATTTCAAAATGGTAAGTTAATCTAATCTTATAATAGTAAATTCAAAATTTATCAACTAAATTCCATTCAAATCTAGTAATAAAATGTGCAGTACCAGAAACAGGTCTTATCCGAGTAACTTTTGATTTTAATTAAGCCTTGATTGTAGCATTTACCGACATTAAAAGACTGAATTACACATGATATTTTAAAATTTTAACATGTGTAATTCAATCTTCTTCAAAAGATCTTTTGATGCAATTATTTTAAGGTTGTCTTTATTCCACAAGTATTTAATAGTCTAACCATACGACTGGCGCAGTTTAGCCAAGGTTGGCTCTTGCGCCACTAAAATTCAAAAACCAACCGACATTTTTTAAATTTAATATATATAGAAAATATTAATAGACTGCAATACATTGAAAACGTAGCTTACGAATATACATCTTTTTTAAAAAAAATATTTATTATTATCCTCGTTTGACCGCATTTCGTAAATGATTAAAATACAAAATTTTAAGCCTTAGATTATGCATTTGTACATATGCTTATTTTATTTATTAAAATAAAAATAAAAGCATCAAAAAATTATAATTGTAAAAATTTGAGATTGTTAACATTTATGTTTTACCAAGAAAAATAAATTTTATTTGGTGCGCTTTTTATCATAATTGGAATGCAGTTTAATTTACTGAAGTTCGATGTTTAAATGTTTTAACGAAAAGCCTTATCATTAAAATTAGTCCATAGAGCTAATGCAGGATTATCAACAGTTTCCTTTACCAGTGTCTCTTAAAGACTGCAATTACGTTAATATTTACTGATTTGAATCGACAAAACCTTCAGGATAAATTGTATTATACTTACACAAACCTTCATCTCGAGTTACAAACTTGAACTATGTTTCAGTAAACTTAGCCTAGAACTTTGACATGGCCTGGAAATTCCCAAAACACAAAAGGCGTTTACACTTATTCAAATTAAAGAGAAGATATAATATTAAATAAAACGGAAGAACCAATTTTCAGCCTCAAGCACTGATTCGATTTCGTCCATTTTCATCTCATTTAAAAATTCGTGATATTTCGATACGTCTTTAATAGTCATTTGTCTTCCACCATATCTTATTTTCTAGGAAAATCTCAAAAAACACTACTTCATTATACATTCTCAAAGAGGAAAACTTTGTAGTCTTCAAAAAGTCACCAATTTTATTCCACCAATTTTTATTTTATTTGAAAGCTCTTGATGTGTTTTAAATAAAAATTGACCTCTATCTCAGATGCACTTCTTTTCCGTGAAATAACGTAAAATGTAAACTCAATATAGACTTCCACAATTGGATCAATTTTATCAACTTAGCATGCAATTTTGTAAGTATAGCTCACGAGAATGCTGTATGTTAATTGCATACGTATAATTTAAATTTGTATTTTCATTTGGTGAGAGGTTGGTTATTTATTAAAGAGGGAGAATTATGGCGGAAGAATAGTTGGTCGTCAAAGATGGCTAGTTTATTTATTTTATGGCAGTTGTTGAATTGAACGACACAGAAAAAATTAACCTAAGGTAAAAAGAATCATATTGTGGAGCATAATAAAAGATTTTTTTTCCCTTTCATACAAAACGACGAAGAGTAATTTGTTGATTTAGGTGAGTCAGTATCGCCATTTAAATAAGGTTTAAGAATACGAATAATCTTCCCTAAACACAGTCAAACACATAGTATGACAAATTGATAGGACTTTTTTTTAAATTATTATTATAGAAAATGTGCATATTGTTTTTCTGAATACAATATTTTTACATCATGCTAAGAACTGGTTGAGTAACGAAAAATGAATATATAAAGAAGTTCGTCAGTATAAAAGTAGCTATAAAATCAGTAACTAAAAAGTAATCAATAACCAAAATAAAATCAGTTCAAAAATAACTCCTTTTAAATAAAAAAGCAGACAACAAAAATTATTTGTAAATACAGGAACCTAGAAATAAATTCTGAATACGGAATTGCAAATATTTAAGGAAATCATACACAGCGTTATTTTCTAATCAAAAAGTAATGACGTGAAATCAGAATCATATTATGTATCGATGTCAACAAATATTTTTTTTAAGAAAAGATATCTGCATAAATAAATAATTTTGGCCACTGATTTTAATCAATTAATATATAAAACATTAGGAGATATAGAATATCAACATAATGTGGCAATAATTTTTCCTGTATTGTTCGCACAATGTTCAGTTCCTAATGAACTTTCACCTCAACAATTTATAAACTCCGTTGAAGAACAACAAAAGTAAATAAATAAATAAATATCTTGATTTTTTATCGAACCACAAAGAAGCTGTCTCCTTTTTTTGTGTATCGAACAGAGGAAGCATAGGTATACTTTTTATGGAAGCAGACTGATTACGGAATGCTATAATAAGAGCATAAAAGACCACGACCTATGTTTGAGCAAATCGTTTTATGGTAGTAAATACACATACACTGCAACTAGTTCCATGAGGATAATCAAAATGTGAGGCTAAACTTCTGTGAAATACGACCGCATCATTCTGGAACAATTAATTAAAAATATTTAGTGATACATTAAAACTAGATATATCGTTGAAAAGCAATTAAGTAAATCATTAACCCAATTACCACTATCAGGTCGTTAAATCGTACAGATCTTTGACAAAGCAAGCAGAAAATTAGCAAGGAGATTAAATCATACTAAATAAGTTCCGCGCACCAAATATGACCGATCCGAAGTGCAGGTTGCTGTGTTACCAAAAGAATAACTGAAGAAAGTCGATGCCTTTTCATAAAGGCGTGACTCCTACTCATTCACGATGACGGAATAATAACTTACACATTAATGCGCAACTGTTAAATTCTTCCCACAATTTCTCTACTTCACATAGTGACTGCCGCCTTTACTCTGTTATACTTTGAGTCAACTAAGTGAAGAATTAATCATCTGACCTAGCTTAGATCTTATAAATTAGAGGAGAACAGGAAAATTCATCAAAGGTCCACCTATTTTGATTATAATTTAATTGCACCTGCAAGTACTTCCAATAACATATCTGATTATCTTTCTGTCTGAAGTAATTTCATGCATTACTGAGTTAATGTCATTAATGAGTTACAATTTTCATGAAATTATCGCAATAAATATGATAGATATTACAATTATTATAAACCAGGAGAGTAGTCTTCTCAAAATTTTCTAGCATATTCTCTAATAAACTTGCCATGCCAAATAACGTTTCACGAGGCAATAGTTAAGGAGTGTAAACTTTTGACATGAATTCAGCAATTTAACTGAATCTTTTGTATCCTTGGCGAGATTTTTGGCGATTAATCTCTGCTATATGGTTAATAGTATCCAAAAACCTAATTTGTATTTAAGACACGTTTTTTATCAACCTTTTGACACAAAACTGTACTTGAAGTCACAAAATTTGTAATACTTAAATCTTAGCGATTTTAAATTATCATGTTTACATGGTTCTGAATGCATCTAGAAGTACTGACAGATGTTCAACTTCTTGTTTTGACTCTAAATTTGACAGGTATCCATATTATAGATGTAAAATATGTGTGTTGAGTTTTATCTACATAGCTTTCTTTATTTTGCTTTAGTTATGTTAACTTATATTCGAACAACCGTACAGATGGCATATTTTACTCAAATTTTAATAGAAATCTGCAAAATTGATGTAAACATATACCAAACCTATTGTATACTAATACCAACTGTATACCAAATACATACCAAAAATGCTTTTATATATATATTGATATACAGTTGTATACCAATATATATCAAAGCTGTTTTGAGATCTTTGTTACAGACAGACGGGCATTTTCTTTACATTTTTTTTTTTTTTAACACTGGAAATCTAAAACGTACGTCAAAATCTGGCGTTCTAATATTTTGACAATTACTATACTCTCTCTACAATCCGTATAGAGAAAGTAAAATTTACTTTCGTAACAGTAAAAATTTGAGAGCTAAATTTTACTTGACTTTCAAACACATTAAAAGGAAATCAAAATTATAATAAAACAGATTTAAAATATAGTAAAAAGGATTAGGAATTTTTATTCAAAATTTACCATTAATCGAAATTGCAACAGCTGAAAACTCATAGGTGAAAATTATATATTAGGTTTGAAAAATTATTTATTCATATTCAGGAAACGTTTATTCTTCCACTGTAGGAATATTTTAAATAAAAGCATATTTTTTACTATTTATCGAATAATAGAGGGGCTTTAATCATTTGTGGGCCAGCGAAGTTTTAATCCTCATTTCACTCCAGAAGAGACAGTTAAATTCGTTGATTTCACCACTTAGTGAGGTACTGGGCGATTTAAAAAAAAGAAAATTATATAACACGAGACGAAATGAAACAATAACTATGAGTTAGAGTCATCTATACTTATAATAAAGCTCAATGTGTGTGCGTGTGTGTGTGTGTGTGTTGGCGCTCTACAGGTCAGACCGTTGGACCTACAGCTACCAAATTTGGTACATGTATACCTTGGAGGTCCAGAATGTGCACCTCGGAGCCCTTTTTTCGAATTTTTAATTAGAATTTGAATTAATTAAAATTTAAGCGAAATTTCGACGTTTTTCCTCTATAACTTCCGAAAATATGATTGCATAAACATGATTTTTACATCAATTTAAAGAGTAAAAAATTAGCTTTCTAACGGTATCAGTTTTTTAAATTTAAAACATAAGCTTCTATTTTTAACGAATTTTTAAAGAAATATTTTAACCATGCTTTTTAGCACGTGATTAGATAAAATAAAAGAATGCCGGAAGTTCAAATAAAAAAAATTATCATCGCAAATAAATCTAAAGCAATACAACTATAAGCAGGTGACTGGATAAAATAAAAGAAACATAAAATGTGATATTTTCTAAAAAAAAAAATAAATAAATAAATAAATGCAAAGCAAAGGTTTCTTTAATCGTTTGCAATATCTAAATCATTTATTTCATAAATCATCTTTATTTATAGTAAACCTGATTGAATTTAGACAGGATATGCATTGAAATCCCGACTTAATGGCATATTTATGTAATCGTTTGCAATATCTGTATCATTAATTTAATGCTTTTTTCCCTTTCTCGCTTTCTTTAAAAAACACATTTAATATTTTGGCAACATCATCGAATTTTTTTTTAATATTTTGGAAGCATAACCGATGGTTAAAACTGACTGATTTATAAAATTAATAATATTATTAGGAAAAGGTGTACTTTTAGAACTTTCCGTCCATAATCTCAAAGAAAATATTAATTTCAGGTCAATCAATGCCCGGATTTACTTCAAGGCTAATGAATATGTGATTTAATTGAAAATTTTAGAACGCTTTACACATGGCGAACCAGCTGGTCGCCAAAGGCGGCTAGTTCATAAATAAATATAAAATTAACAAAAGGCATAATTAAAAATCCATCTCGGTTTGAAGACAGATTGTATCAGGAAAAAAAACAGAAATAGTAACAGAACCAAACATTCAGCTTCAGTCCATCAATGTTAATATTACTCTTAATTCAAGATACCATTAAAGGACGACTGCTTTAAAATTACTTCTACAACAATGAAAACGACTATCTGTTTATAATGAACCAATTTCAGTTTAAGCCACCACAAAAATTTTAAACTTTAACAATCTAACATAAAAAATTGTTTAATTTTGAAAAATATCATGTCAAACGCAAATATATAAGATTTCAAATAAATCTGAACCATTACAACTATTTTCCCCCATAAAGAGTAAAGGTTTAATCTACACACATACAATAATCATTCAAGCAAAACAATCAACTGAGTGAAAGTGAGACGCAAGCAATTTAAAAGGAAAGTTTTTTAAACAGGCCATTTAAAATCCAGAAACCGCAAATTCTAAAGAAAATGGATTGCCTTGATTTTTCAGTAGATAAATTTCCCAATGTATTTTCTCCGCTTAGACGTGTTTATGTTCACAATTAAATACAGCCTTGAAAATCCAGACAATTTTATTTGAATTTCGCAATGATAAAATACAATACAAGAACAATCGCCTTCATTAAAGTACATTAAATCTGCAAATCTAAAATGCGATAAATCTTTATTGGAAAATTTAATAGTTTTCCGAAGCACTTTCGGAAATTACTTTCACTACTTCTTTTCATTTGATTTTTTCAACTGGTAACAAATATACATTTTAAATATATGCAAACAATAAAATGTATAATACAGTTATTTACCCTAATCCCTAGTTATTTTATAAAATAACTGATCATACAATGGATTTCATAATTTATACAATGGATTTCATAATTTATACA
>JAPMOQ010004477.1:265945-316646 GCA_026543055.1 Argiope trifasciata | reverse complement strand
ATACAATGGATTTCATAATTTATACAATGGATTTCATAATTTATACAATTATATACAATGGATTTCATAATTAAACAAAAGCATGTTAAATTATTAGTTAGAGTTAGAAAGAGTTAGTTCGTATTATGACTGTTATTATTGTCCTAAGCATACTCATACCCAAAGATATATTGGGCCCAAATTTGGCTTAATGATAGATTATCATCAATAGCATGTAAGGAATGCACAGATTAAAAATTTGAGTAATTTTTTACTTTCTCACATGTGAATAACATAGAAAGTACTTTAATCATCCACAAATTCGAAAAATTTTAGACCTTCCTTCACATACAAATTTTAGAAAATGTTCGTTTGTCCGTGGCTAAGATAAATCAAAAATACTTTTACTAGGAGGATGGAATTGGGTACATAGTCTTTACATCAAATATGTAGATTTCTTCAAATTTTGAAAAAACTCTATTCAAAAGAAGTGTTCTTGTCTAATTACTCAAATGCAAATTAACGCGATAAAAAAAAGAGAGTTAGATGAATAAAATTCGATATACAGATTGATTTATCAAATTTTGAGCCAAATCCTGAGGTTGGTCGTCTTTCAGTGTGTACTTACAGAAATATATAAACACGATAACTCAAAGATGCAATGAATTAATACATCAAATTTGGTATGTAATTTTGTGACTACAATCGAGTTTCTGGGTCAAATTATTTCAATTTCAATCGGTTAGAGGTTTTCGGATACTGTTAACCACATGTCATGGAGTAATCATGAAAAAACTCGGCAAACGTCACACGATAGATTCAGTAAAAATGCTAAATTCATGCCAAACATTACAATTTTTTTAACTATTGTATTGTCGCTCTCTCTGCATTACCCACTTGCCCTTCCACTTTTTGGGAAAGGAGTGTAGGCGATAATAACTTTATTAGAGAAAATGTGAGAAAGTTTTGGGAAGACAATTTTCATTGGTTCCATAATATGAACCCCAACGTTTGGCTCATATTTCGGGTTAATATTCCGAAATCAACGCAATGCAAGATGTTCTTAGCATCATACAAAGATCCACAATTATTTGTAGCGGATGGAAATTTGTTCAGTTCAATGATAGTAATATCCAGTTTTAAAACAACATTAGGACTATTTTGAGACGGACCTCAGTAATTTTACACCACGGTCAGATGATGAAATCTACATCTGAGCTGGCTCCCTTTCCCAAATTTCAGTACCACACCAGCGGGAGGACATTTGGCCTCAAACGATTTTAAGTGCACCAAACTCACTTATATAACGGTTCTTCGGAGGAGCCGGGTCTTGCAGCCCGCCGCTTCCGATGACCAGATCTTTCCACCAGGTAATAGCGGCTTTGCGGAGAATGGGAAACAACACCTTTATTAGACAGCATGTGGGGAAATTTTGGGAAGATCACTTCCGCTGGTTTATTCATTGAAATCGTAAATTCGAATGATTTTGCATATTTTCACTAATTTCCCGTCTATATTCTCCTTAGAGAGCTACAATTTTTATATCATTCTGAATTCCAGAAAATAAGAGTTGTGACCGAAAGGGCGCCAAAAGTCTAACTCTGTCAGGACAGACTATTAAAATCAATAAATCATGCCACTTTAGTTAAAAATACATTTAATGACATTAAAGGACATGATTTACAAGGGGACAAAACTATTGAGGACAATAACATTTAACATATATGCATAAAAATAATACTCGGGGATTACATCATGCTTTACGTTCGCTTCCAAGACATGGACTGATTGTTCATCGTAACGACCGATAGAGGGCTGAGGAACAGTTACGGTTACAGAGCAATTTAAATTGGTTTTGGATTTTTATGACCCCAGAACTTAGAAGTTTAATAAGCTAAGCCAAACAAAAGTTAGTCACCTCAATCTTAATTTTTTTTAAAAAGTCACATAGTAGCTTTCTTTATTATAAAAGTTGCTTCATTGTTTCGATCAGTCGTGTGCAGTTTTAACGAAGCATTTTTCTTCAATAAATAGCTGTGAGATTTCATTCTTCATTCACATATAGAGTGATTTTATTTTCCATTTTTAGTAATATCGAGTGAGACCAATTTTATTTTGATAATAATCACTGCGAAAGAGGTGAAATATTATATTTACACTAGCTTAATTTACTAACGTTTGCTTTAATCAGTTTATTACAGAGAGTGAGATTTTACTATCTATTTTTAGTAATATCGAGTGAGACCAATTTTATTTTTATGATGATTACATCGAAAGAGGCGGTATATCATATATTTCAATAGTTTAATTTACTAAGAATTACTTCAATTAGTTTGTAACCTTATTGCAACGGATTTTGCAAGAGATATTTTGGGAAACGTTCACTTCGATTTTTAAGTTTGCAATTTTAATGAGATCAAACAAATTATTGCCACTTCGCCAGTGATTTCCTGGAAGCCTTTCTTACGATTCTACACATAATGTTAAAAAAAATAATTATTCCTCTGTAAAAATATTTTTTTTAATTGAATCATTCGCTGTAAAAGAAGGCAAAGCAAAGTCTTAGAACGAAAAACAAAGTAGAAAGATTCAAACAGATGATGAAAGATAGGCAGATAAATGATGGTAAGGAACTGCAGAACAGCGACAACAAACATTTGAGGAGAATACAGAAAAAATGTTGATTGAAAACATCGTAACATTAGATTTAGAAGACAAGAAAGAAAATTCAGCGTCTTGAATGTTACCCAGTATATTAAGTGAGTTAACCACATTAATTATAGTTTATGCTTATGAACTGTACCTGTGAATCTCAAAAAGTATTATGAATATAGGATCATTGATGAAAATTTGATGTTTTTGTGGTACGAAAAAGTGACCTATGCATGTGTTGTGGAAAAAAAAAAAAAAAAAAGGTGCAATTATCTCTAATTCTAGTGCCATTTTATTTGAAAAATCTATTTAGAGCTAAGATTCTTGAAAAGGCTTCAGCCTTGAAGAAAAAGAGTATAAAAGGGAATTTATATTCATCCTGGAAAGTTAGTAGAAAGTTTAGTTTAGTTTAGTTTAGTTACATTTTTTAACTAAACTTCCCATTTTAAAGCAACACTAGGGCTATTTTAGGACGCATCATGTAATTTTGGGCCACGATCGGAAGTTGAATCAGAAAGGAAAGACATATGCAAAAATCTAGATTCTTAACAAAATCGGATTATCAACTAAAAATAAATGCATCAATAATAATTTTAAAACATTTTTTAACAGTTTGGGAGATAAAATTTCTTTTAGTATTTTCGGAACCTACACAGGATCAAAAATAATAAAATACTACATTTTTTATTGTCTGGTTTACATTGAAATAACGCGTAATGGATAAAGAGTATTCACAATTGTTGATAATTTCTGTTTTCATTCTAGTTTTTCTTCATTCAGGTTACCTTCCAATGAGGAATAAATTTCATAATAGGCAGGCTTTTAATATTATATATTGGATGCGCTTATAGTTAAGGATTCACTTCAGAATCATTCAGTGGTAAAAGTTTTTTTTAACACTTGATGCCTTATGCTAGTATGTAACTATATGGGGAAAAAAATGCAGGTAGAAATTAAGGAAATATAAAGCGCAACAAACAGAACAAGTTAAGGTTTCTAAAATAGCATTAGTTAAATGTCTCTCAATATTTGAAATATAGTTATAGTTACATATATAAATATTTTGCTAAGAATGAAATTAAAACCTAATTTCATAGTTTCACTTTTCATATATTCTTTCAATTGTTAAAATTGAGATTAACAAAGTTTTCCTTCCTTGATGCATACATTAATGCCGAATGTCATTTCTAATTCGATGTTATCCTCATTTAATAATAATATTTAAACTTCTTTCAGGTATCCCTATTTTAAATATATTTTCATTCTGTTTGCACTTTTTCATGGCTACACCAATATTTAGGACTGAAACTAGACACCGAATTTTCTGAAACTAGATAATAATTATTTTGAAACAGAAACATAACTTTCAGCAGGTTCAGGAAAACGACCAAACAATGTGCTCGGAAGAAACAAACTTGAGTTCAAGACCGTGCGAAAGAAGGGGGAACAGCAACGTATAAATTGATTATGTATATAAATATGGACTCAAATTTCATGACTTAAACTCTAGAATTAAAAGAAAAAACTGATACGATACCCTGAAAATTAAATAATAAGTCTTGATAACTATTAGCTATGTCACGACCACTTTAAATAAAATAAAAATCTTACACAAAACGAAGTACACATATCTAAGAGATGAATAAAAATCTTATGTATAAATATGCCTTGTTCCATCTGCACATAATTAACGCAATGTTAAATTTCACACTGCGAAAAAAAATTTAACACGTTCCTTTTTTCAGAAACTTTAAATAAAATACATTTAAGTGCAAAAAACATAAAATGTTACTTATGGAATTATTTAAATTTAAGCACATGATATTCTTTGTCACAAGAAAAAAAATATGTTAATACAAATAATATTGTTTAAATCAACATTTTTCATTACAAAAAAAAAAGAAAGAAAGAAAGGCCAGGAGGGACCAAACATCATAATTAATTAATTCTTCACAAACTTTTACAGCCAATACTCCATTTTAGGTCATCAAAGATAAAGTATTTCAATTTATATAGAAATTTAAAATAGAAAATTTAATCTATAATAGAGAAAAAAGGAATAGAATATACAATTTAAAGCAGCAATTTAAAATTAACACTTCAACTCTCATAGAAGCTCAAAACTTTGTACAGCCAATAAACACTAATGAAAAAAAAATATTTACCATTCGTAATTTTGGTATAATTCCGCGACATTTTCATTCTCCTATGCAATTCTTTCCGAGACGACGTCAGAAATCCATTCAAACCGCCCAGTTTAGAACGACCAACTTTTACAGCATCCATCATCCCAAGCGAAGTAAAACACACGCTCAAATGTTTATCCGAACACACGACCAGGAATGATGCAGCTCAAAGCAGTGAGAGTGACAAACTAGTCGCAAACATCATACGCGGAACAATTGGACGCGAAGTTGACGTAACGTATGAGTGATTCTAATCACGAGTGGGTAATAATACTATTTTTATATCAAGCATTCTTTTCAAGGACAGACTGATTGTTTCCAAAAGTTATGAAGCAACAAATACAAAAGTCTTGTCAATCCTGGAAAGACAAGACAAAGATCTGGGAGGTTGAAGTGTATTTAATCATTACCGATGTTTGCAGTTCTTTCACTGGATAGCTGTGTCACATTTCATAAAGAATTCAAATTTAGTAAAACAATTGTTATTTCAGCATTTTACAGCGGTTTAATAGGTAAAATAAATCAGATCATTCAATTTTTCCAATTAAACAGAAAAATGTTTACTGCAAATATAAAGAAAGATTAGTGATCTAAATCTGCAATGATTCACTTTGAAATTAACATAGCTGATGTTTAATAATCTCAATCAAATCGGAATTTAACAACCCTGCAAGTTAATGGGCTATTTTGATTCAAACGAATAAAATATAAATATTTACAAAGGAAATGAAAAATGTTGTAAATGTTGCAATGAAATGAAAATTCAAAAGAATGATGATTGCATGAGCATTACCTTTATTAGATCATCGTCGAACCGATACAGGAATAATATCTAACAAATTCAGGTAAGAAACTGAATCGCGTTGGTGATATACGGGAGAAAATTAAATAATTTCAATTATTAAACTCTACAATGTGAATTTTAAAATTTCTAAAGTGAAAAAAAAGCAATAAACGAAAAAAAAGTCGCAGCATTCTCTAAAATGATTTAACCCTGGACGTACGTAAAAGTCTACCAAGTAGGCTACCAAATTTATAAAGGTACCAGATAAATTAAAAAATAAAAAAGGAGAAAAAAAACAAATAAATAAGAATTTTAAAATATATATCACTTCTTAATATATCAATTAAAATTTCTATTAATATTATAAAGCATAATATTATATGTATAAACAAGTCATACATCTTTACTTCTAAAGGAAACAGTGAATTGCACAAGTAAACTGAACTATTTAATCATATATTTCTTAATGCAATAGTGCCATTTTTAAAAAATGAGAATTGTCTCCGAATTTCACTGTAATTTTTTCCTCCTTTTTCAGTAGAGCTACACTTTTACTTTATTTCACAATTTCATCTTTTTAATTTATAGAGATAATTTTTAATATCAGCTATATACATAGAAGAAAAAAGGTTAAAGATTTCCACACACAGCAAAACTTTTTCTTCCACGCTTTTCTTTGAAGTAATACGGATTCTTCAAAATTGCTGAAGTACAATTAACATAATTATTAGAAGAATATTTGTAATTAAATTACCTAGATTAAAAAGGTGGTGAATTATATGTTTAAAACCTATAACTGCCATTAAAAGAAGACTGGAGGAATAACTGCACAATTAAAAAATATATATTTTCTATGGGTAAATTTATAAAATGTTTTTTTTTTTTTTCCATACTTAATTGATTCTTTTCGTAAGTTATAAAAAGTAAAATCATCTGATCCAAAACAAATATTTTTACAAAATTCCATTTAATTGGTTTATATATTTTATTTATATTTTACTACGTTTTTATCAGGAATAAAATATATAAATCGCTTGAAAGAGCCTCAAAGGCTCTCTCTCTCTTTTAATTTTCAATGTCAAGAATACAGCTTGTCTCTTGTTTTCGTCTATTTGCTCTCAACCGCAGTATTTCTATTCTGGTATAAAGACACTTCCAATGCTTACAGAAAATTAAAACTAAATATAAATACTCTCGAAACTATAAAAGCGTTTAAGAATTACAAAGTTATAAATCTAGATATAATATATGTCTTAAACTTTATGACTTCTAAATTTTTATGAAACTATATTCCTGCAAATCTTTTTCGTGATAGAATATACAACCACAACAATACTTTTCGCTAAATAATTTTTATTCATAACTAAAATAAACTTTATGAGATCCTTTACATAAAATAATTTTTGATAATTTCAGAAACAAGTGTTTTATGTTTTTATTAATCATTTATTTGTATTAATTCGTATAACAATTATCAAGCGATATTTCAATGTTTTAATAGTTAGAAACGAATTATTTACGTTTTCAAAAAATATCGGATTTTATGAAAATTATATATTTTATTAAGTTTTTACAGTAAAAAAAAAGCAAAGAAATTTCTCTAAAAAGTTTGATATTATCCGAACAAAACAAATATCATAGATTAGATCAGTTTAGTAATATTAACGTCTAGTTTTTAAAGCAACACTAACATTTTGGGACGAACCTCGTAATTTTGAACCATGGTCAGATGACGATACCTGAACTGTTACCCTCCTCTCCTAACTTCTACACCAAATCAGAGGAAGGACGTTTGGCCCCGATGGATTCAACGTACACCATCATACTGGCTTATACGTCAGCTCTTCGGGGGAATCGGTCTCGAACCTGAAACCCTCAGCTTCTGAAGCCACGACCTTACTACCAGGCCACCACGGCCCTACAAATACCGTAGAATTAAATTATTTATGGAAGCAAGAAGAAAAAATGTATAATTCTATAACAGAGAAGATTTAAACAAAAATCTAAACTCTACTTAATTCAGCAGTGACACTGTCAGAATTTAGAGAATATAATTAATTTTATACCTCTGAGAATAGAAAAGATAATTGTTCTTATTTTATGTGTATTTCAACTGACCATTAAGGAAAAGAAGATACAGCATTCTTGTAAGAAACACCTCTTTTGAAAAAGTTTTTCAGGAATCTCATATATACAAAGGGTGACAATGATCTCTTAAAATTTTCTTGCATATACTCTATTAAAAATGCCATCCCAGAGAACACCACTTAGCATCACACTGGCGTATAATAGTTACGAATTTTGCATAATTTGGCCTTTTTTCTGAATTCATCATACTATCCCTGGCGAGTTATTTAGCTATTAACTTCTACACTTGAAGTCACAAATTCGCATACCAAATTTTATTGCATCTTTGAGTTATTGCATTTAGATGCTTCCAAAAATCCAGAAGATGCAAGGTCCATCCCTTGTTGGATTTATCTCAAAATTCGACAGGTGCCCAGACTGTCGATATTAATTCTGGGTATCGAATTTTATCTATGCAGTTATCTTCGATTTGTAGCTATTGTGTTAAATAATATTCAAACATTCCGGACATGCGAATTTCCTCTTAACAGATTTCAAAAGCTTATAAAAATTTCCAAATTTAATGTAAAGATTGTATCCAAATTTCAACCGTATATATCAAAGAGTTTTTTAATTATCTTTATCACACACAGACGTAGGGTTCCCTCTCCACCAAAAGAAAAAAAAAAATTCGGTTTTCGAACTTAGGGAAGGAGGTTAATTTTTTAATTAACTTTTTCGGTCATTCTTATAAAACTTCTCCAATACTTCATAGTATTTCTGAGAAAAATTTGAAGAAAACCTATTCTGCAATCTGTATTTCTATAGCACGCAAACTATAAAAGAATTTTCGCTTTCATTTAAATAAAATCTTTTGCCTCAACAAACAACCGATTTCGAAACAATTGAAGTGCTTTGGACATTTTTAAGGAACGAAAAAAATTTCAATAAATGCCTTGTTGATGTGAATTATTGTATGTTATTTTTAATTCCTTCTGGATTTTTTTGTCCAAAAAATGATATACGAAACTATTTGATATTTTAAAATCCGATTTAACATTTTCTAATTGAATTAAACTTTATTACTTATTTGATAAATAATTTTTTAGGTTGGAAAGAAAAAATATTAATATTATTTGTGAAGTTTAATTTTTCTCTCTTTTTTTTAATAAAATCCCCAATAAAAAAATACCATTTTTTTTTTTACTTCTCTCAGGAGTTTTGGTCGTTCTTAAACTTGGGACCTGCAGGTAGTTAGAATCCGGAGGTTTAAAACTATCTTTAAATCCATCAACATGTACAAGTAAAATATTTTTCTCTAAAGCTTTATTCTCTAATTCTAAAAGGCAATTATTTAATATTATTTAGTATCAATACTGAACCATTTAAAAGGGACCAAAATCTGTACAACAAAACATGTACTATTTACACGTCTTGACAAACAGAAAACACAGTTTCAAAATATTATCGGATTTCACAAAGTGCAAGGGGGGAAAAAAAATCTCAGAATTTAGATGCCGAGTTCACAGAACAATTATCTTCAACAACCTGACCTTGCAAATGCATCTTTTGTTCTGCAGAGATATAGCTATTTTGAAGATATCTCTATGCTGTACTAAATTCCAATCTTATCAATTAAAAGAAGAAGAAGAAAAAATAGGATAAATAAATATATTTGAGAAACTTTAGCTTGATTACCGATTTATTTATTTATTTTGTTATATGCGTTTCTAGTAACTGAAAATTCGTTACACAGAAGATAAGACTTTAAGAGTTTTAAAACAGATTTTAATAAAACTGAATTCATAAATCATAGCTATAATAAAACAATTCTACCCGTCACATTTTCTAATATAATGTCCCATCTCCAGCCCTTTTGTTTTTCTTTAAACAACTGGAAGGGCTCGGATTGCGTTCTAATATATATTTGAAGAATAGTTATTTAGAACATCGAATATGCTCTATACAAAAAAAAAAAACTGATGTTTATTAATGGCTTTAGCTTGAGGCAGCTAAAAATTTTAATAGTAATGCTGCAAAAAAATCTTCTGTGATCAATGAATTAAAAATAGATTTCCTATCAAAATTTTAAAAACTTTAATTTTAATTCTTATTTTATTGATTTGTAAAACTTCGAAAAAATCACTTCATCTAACGGATTTAACAATTTGGTTACTTTACAAATTAAGTTGCCAGTATAAACAGTAAAAAATGATCAAATTTGAAAGAAAAGTTGATAGGTTATTAATTATCAAGAAGAAATAGTTACTATCTTCTTTTCATTTTAAAATGTCCTATTTATAACTGAACGTATCAATTTATGAGTAACATGTATTGCATAGAATGACACTTTGATACGTATTGTTTTTTCCTACTACAGAGAATATACAAAAATAAATTGACTTTTCTTTTGGCTTCGTCATTTTTTTCGATACATGTCATTTTATTTTGAAAGTTGAAAACTATATATTTTTGCGCAAAGCATCAATTAAAAACTAATAATAATAAATAACTGACACTATTAATCGTAGCTTGATTTATAATTATTATTTTTACAGTTTTATATAAGAATTATAGAGAAGTATTGAAAAAGTTTAACTCGATATTTTGACAAAACTCCACGTTTCATACCTCCCCGAGTTGGAAAAATACATTTTTAGCATTGTGCCTAATGGTATACCTGTGAAAACAATAATTAAAAAATAAATAAAACATTTCAGTTAGATTGAAAAAAAAATTGAGTTGTGTGGTCTTTAATGAAAATTTAATAACTTCTGTCAAATTTTGAATGATATCTTGTTTAAGGATGCCAAATTAAATCTATATTATCGATATCAATATTTTAATAAGATATCAATTAAAAAATCAAGGGACCGGAGCTTAAAATATATTCGAAGTATTCAATTAAAATATATTCGAAGTATATCTATGTAAATATAATTTTGTAGTTCAGTTCAGTTATATTAACGTCCCGTTTTAAAGCAACACGAGGGCTATTTTGGGACGGATCTCGTAATTTTGAACCACGGTCAGATGACGAGGACGACAACTGAAGTGGCACCCCCCTCTCCACACCACACCACACCAGCGGGAGGACTTTGGCCTGACAGATTTAACGTGCCAGAGACCCCCTCACACGACGGATCTTCGGTGGAATCGAGTCTCGAACCTGAAACCCTCCGGTTCCGAAGCCGAGACCATACCCCCAGGCCACCGCGGCCCATATAATTTTGTAAGTAGCAATCGAAAAGAGAGGAGATTTTCGAATTTTTTAACTTCGCGTTATTCTATCCCGGGAGGCACAAGTTATATACAAGAAGCGCGTAACACGCGTAAAACACGTCCGTTGTATTGCACAAAATAGTGTACTGCTAGTGTTGTACAAAAGCAGAAGAGCGTAAAATAGGCAGAAATATTTATCCCCGGTTTTTATTTACCACGAGATCCTGATAGGGATTTCTTAACACGTGTCGATTTATGCAAGAGAAATTTAGGTATCTTTTAAAAGATTTTGTTTCAGTTCACAGTTTTTTAACCCTTCACTCGGAGTGTAGGAACTTGTCGACTTCAGCAATTTTAGAACTCGTATTCACTTAATTAATAAAAAAAAAGGTGGAATTAGATCTGGAAAAAAGATAATATTTTGGAATGAATTTAATATGGGCTAAATTATGGTAAACTTCGATTAGAATTAAATTTAATTTCGAAATACCATTGCATCTATATGGCTTGCGTTTCGGAATATTTTTTAAAAATATTTCGGGCGGATATTTAAATTTTTAGAAATTTCGATAGTTATTTTTTTTCTCAATAGCATGTCTAAATATCACTACATAAAAACAATATTTAATCCTTCTTATTCCTTGACCGATTCTTCCTTAACCTTCTCTAATAATAATCAAATTGCTGCTTAAATAATGATGTCGATTTTATTAACGCCACTTTTTGTTCCATTTTCTTACAATTAGAAAATTTTATATTAAGTAAAAAAATTATTCCATAATTATGCTATTTTATTTAGTTAAAATGAGTTCGTTAGCAAATTTTCTTTTCTGTTTGAATTACAAATATACCATAGTTTTATTTTTGAATTACCATATTATTTTTTATCAGTATTTCTCTGTATGCTGACTATTAAATTATTATAATCTGATTAACATTACTATTTGTATTGATTTTGAATACTGGAATAATTCCAACTCATTTTCATCGTAAGTCTGATTCAAACATAACTCTGTTAATTCAATATTCCGTGGCTTTCATGCACGGTAGATATGAAAACTGTTATCAAACGTAACTATGAAAAATATTTTTATGGAATTACTCAGAACAAGAAAGATAATGAAATCACCGATTTCTGTTAAGGCTTATCTTGTGAAAAAATATTTCTTGCTTTATCTTTAATCAGGTAACGAATTCCGGGACCTATTTTTTAACCTACAAACGTAAAGATAGAAGATATGACAGTTAATTTGTTAATAACACATACTAAAATTCATCAGATTGAAGGTGTTACTTCTGTAAACTGGTCTTTAAGTATTAAACTACAATTCGATGCTTAAAAAAACAAATTTCAAAGGAAAAATGTTTGGAAAATGGAATAATATGATCCCGTTTTCATTTATAATTTCTTTCATTCAATCTAATTGTCAAAAATATGCCAAGGCTGAAAAGAGGGAAAAGGTCGATGAAAATTGAAACTAAAGACCACAAGTTACGAGTGAACAGGCACACGCACAGGTACACAAACATGACTGTGTAAGAGGTGTAATATTGTATGAGGATTATCTAAGAATAAAAAGGCGCAGTTGACATAATAAACATTTAATTAATATTAAAGGAGAACATTTCTCATGCGATATCGAATACAAATAGTGAAACTAATAAACACAAACTGCTGTTGCCGCACATTTACTATGAATACAGAAATAATAATATTAAACATAAATGTTAACCTTGCAATTGAATTACCAAAAATTATTCGCAAAACGAATTTTAATACCTGAACTTCAAATAGTGCAATAATTTCAATTAATTAGAACAACAGAAATTTATTTATGGATATTTTTCACTTTTTAGTATATTCATCCAAAAGCAACTTCATCTTAGTCAATAACTAAACAAATTAGCTTCAAACTTTTTAACTGCACTATTCAACAATATACAAAACATGAGAGAAAAAAATCATTGTGAATTATGTTCATAAATTTAAATAATGAAACCGGCATAAAATATTATTTTCATTAGCAAATGTGAATGAAGGGGGATTTAACTTCTCCTCCTTATTCCCATATATAGAAATGAAGGATTCTGACGTCTTATCTATACTTATAATAAAGCTCAATGTGTGTGTGTGTGTGTGTGTTGGCGCTCTACAGGCCAGACCGTTGGACCTACAGCTACCAAATTTGGTACATGCATACCTTGGAGGTCCGGAATGTGCACCTCGGAGCCCTTTTATCGAATATTTAATTAGAATTTGAATTAATTAAAATTTAAGCGAAATTTCGATGTTTTTCCGTTATAACTTCCGAAAATATTATTGCACAAACATGATTTTTACATCAATTTAAAGATTAAAAAATTAGCTTTCTAACGGTGTCAGTTTTTTTAATTTATAACGTAAGCTTCTATTTTTAACGAATTTTTAAAGAAATATTTTAACAATGTTTTTATCACGTGATTGGATAAAATAAAAGAATGCCGGAAGTTCAAATAAAAAAAAATTATCATCGCAAAATAAATCTACAGAAATGAAACTTTCAGCACGTGACAGGATAAAATAAAAGAAATATAAAATGTGATATTTTCTTTAAAAAATAAATGCAAAGCAAAGGATTCTATGATCGTTTGCAATATCTAAATAATTAATTCAATAAATTATCTTTATTTACAGTAAACCTGATTGAATTTAGACAGGATATGCATTGAAATCCGGACTTAATGGCATATTTATGTAATCGTTTGCAATATCTGTATCATTAATTCAATACTTTTTTCCCTTTCTCGCTTTCTTTGGAAAAAAAAACTTATTTCATATTTTGTCAACATCATCGAAAAAAAACATTTTTAATATTTTGGAAGCATAACCGATAGTTAAAACTGATTGATTAATAAAATTAAAGAATACTATTAGGAAAAGGTGTTCTTTTAGAACTTTTCGTCTATCATCTTAAAGAAAATATTGCTTTCAGGACAGTCAATTCCCGGAATTACTTCTAGGCTAATGAATATGTGATTTAATTGAAAATTTTAGAACGCTTTACACATGGCGAACCAGCTGGTCGCCAAAGGCGGCTAGTATAGAATAGATTCTATCGTCTTATATGGAGTAAATCCTAGAATAGATAGTACCTATGTTACGCTGGAGGGGGACGAATTTCTACCCGCTGAATCAAGTATAAGTAATCATACAAGAATAATATAGCTATATTTTCTAAAGGAGAGTTTAATTTCATCACTAAAATGTGCATATGATAATTAATTACAGTTTATCAACACATTTTTAACTGAAGAACAATCAATGGAACTTCTGGAAGAGGTTTTAAAAAAATATTTATCGCAGATAAAATATTCCTTTTCTTTATAACAAATATTAATATAAGTTGAAAAAAACACTTTTCTTCCCTAAACAATATTCTTAATTTAGCAATACTTTTTCCAAGTATAAAGGAAATCATTGAATTGGGTTGTAAATACATATATATTTATACATCTGTTTTGTTTTTCCCTTAGAACAGCTACTTTTTGAGGTTCTTTTGAATCAAAGATAATAAAAAGAATTCTAAAATAATATTTTTAGTTTTGTATATATGTTTTTGAATGCTAAAACTTACCATCTCTTTCCCTGTGATCAGCGTGTTCAACGATGTTACCACTCTGTGTATATTTATAGCCTCTCAAATGCAATCTCAATCTGTTGATCCCAACGAATATGGCGTTGTTGCTGGCGCACTGGAAATACCTCTTACCTTTGATGCTTCCATCACAAACGCCATGCTCTGGGTGGACCTGCAACAAACATTAAGAGAGGATTTTAAAAAATTATCCTCAACAAACATAAAACGGCAATGAAAATAGCGCATTTACTTAAACATTCCTTTAACTCTTGTTAAAGCGGGGGAAAAAGCTAAAAATGGATTGCATTAATGCTGTTCAATACATGATATCACTATGCCTCATAATCGAGTTCTGAACCATTCTTTTTATAATATTAGTTATTATTGATATATTTTAAAAACTTAATATGAAATACAAGGAGAGGAAAATAAAAAACATTTGCATTTGTAATTGTTTCATATATTCAGAGAACTATTTTTAAAAATAGTGAAGAAAAATAATGCCATAGAAAAATAATTTTATAATACCATACCATTATAAAAATGCCATACCCTGTGCTTTAGATGTGGTTTACTAAACGAAACAGAAACGTTTTCGAAAAGCTAAACTAATGAGCTCGATCTGTTTAGTTTAGTTATATTAACGTCCCGTTTTAAAGCAACACGAGGACTCTTTCAGGACGGACCTCGTAATTTTGAACCACGGTCAGATGACGAGGACGACACCTGAACTGGCACTCCCCCTCTCCACACCACGCCACACCAACGGAAGGACGTTTGGCCTGACAGATTTAACGTGCAAGAGACCCCCTCACAAACGGTTCTTCAGTGGAATCGAGTCTGGAACCTGAAACGAGCTCGATCTGTTATCGGCATTACAATGAGGGAATTTGGTCCGTGAATACTAAAATTACATTTTTCTACTATCCTTACAACCTTCAGAAAAAGTGTGAAGCTAATAGAAAAATTTTCGGACCTCGATTTTTATTAAAGTCAGAGCCATAAGTTTCCCTTTTCCAGAATTTTCATTTTCGCCAAGAACAAGCGGTCATTGAATCCTCCATTCAGCATCCATTAGGAAATATATATATATATAAATCGTTTTTACCAATGTAAGGAAGCAATATTACAGTTTCATAACAATATAAGTATTAGTAATTTAGTTTTACCAATCAAATGTTAAGTGTCCATGTTTTAGAACATCAATTATGTTGAAAGCCGTAAACCAAGACACGAATCAGATTTTTAAAAAATTATAAATAACGTGGAGAAAATATCTTACCACTTAATATTTTAAGGCATATGACTGAATTTTTGCATCTAATAAGTAAATTATTCAGATCTTTTATTCATCTATTAAATAAATTATTACGTTTTATAACTCATTAAATACATGCAATTTATAGCAACTTTTTATTTTGTTCATGCCTGATTCTAAATTAGGATGATTATAGTATTTATAATGGTACAAATGAATGATATTGCTATAGAAAAATACTTCCAGCTAAATATTTATTCGATAGAACGTTTTATAAAGTTACTACGGAAAAAATGCTGCAATTTTCTTGAATTTTTAATTAATAAAAATACCAATTAAATAACACCGTTCAGCCACACCATCAAAGTATATTAGTAATAAATTTAGTAATTTAATGCAGTGCTCCGCAACCGGTGTGCCGCGGCACACTGGTGTGACATAAACCAGATACAAGTGTGCCGCGGTCAAATACATTGCATTTGACATTTTACAATTTTTCATCATGCGTTTAATACACAATGACAGCTTTTTTTCATAATAATGTCTATTTTTCTATATATACTATAGAATAATTATTATGCGGTCATGCTTAAAAGATCTTGTCCAAGAACTTCGGGTCGCGGTGTCAAATATTCGAGCCGAATATAAAACTTTTGTGTTCACTGAAACAAGCGCAGGTATCACATTAATAATTATTATGATTGCGTAGAAATAAATATGTTATGATTTTATGTATGTATACTTTTCAAATAAAAAACAAACATTAATTGTCAAATTTGTGTATCAATTAATACCTATATACTTTAGCTTTTGGTGTGCTGCGGAATTATAGAAAGAAATAAGGTGCGTCGAAGGTGAGAAAAGGTTGCGGAGCACAGATTTAATGTACAGCGGTCCACCCAATAAAGCGCCAAATTTTCATTAGTAATAGAGAAGATGATCGCTTAATCATAAAAATGATAATTTTTAGAGGTTATTTGCTCACAGCATTGAGTGTTTTCCTCTTCAAATTCTGGAAAGTCTGTATCAAGTTAGCCAGGATGGGACACTAGTCCATTTCAACTCAGTCTTCTCATTTGATTGAAAATTAATTGGACAATTTCGTGAATAACTTATCTGTCATTTTGATCATCATTTCGAGGGAAAAGAAGGAGGACCTTTTAACTCGAGTCACTGGCAAGTACCAAGCCTTTAATTCATCAGTGATGCAGTTAAACACACAGTATAAAAATCAAGTACAATTTTAGCAAGTTTCAATTATACATGAATTTATATAACACTCCAAATGGTTAAAAATTCAGAAATTAATTATACATTGTTTAAATACAAACTCTCTTATGTCTACAAACTGAATGGTTAATGCATTAAAAAAAATTTAAGGAAAAAACGCCAAAAATTATGATCTATTTTTAATAAAAGCAAAATGTTGAACAGACCTTTATAGGTAAATATTTTTAGGGGAGGGAGAACCCCTTACTGTTCTCAGAATGAAAAAAAATGCCTAAACAGCGGATTATACCTGGAAAAAATGAAAATTTGCCAAGAATAGAAAATCTGAAAGCAATTTAATCATCCGATTAAAAAGAAACAAATAGGTACATGGCATTCTGGATAGCAGCCAGTTTCCTTAACTTTGCACATTTTCTAATATTATAGTTAGCAATTTTGACTCCTTTCCAAAAACTTTATTTTTTTTTTCAAAAATATTTTTGAAAAACGAAAAAGTTAAACGATATTGTTCCACATTATATAGAATTTTATTATCTTTGTAGGCAGGCATCAAATAAAAAAAAATCTTTCCAGTTTTTCTATTAATTTCTTTTTTCCATTCCGGTTCGTAAGAAAATGCGTTTTAATAGAAAATTTATTGTAAGTGAACAATCTAAATTGGGAATAAAAACTAATAAATAGCCATATTTAAAAACATATCATTAAAGCATGTAATACACTCGCATATATTATTCACTAACAGTTTTTGGCAACTAATTTGCATAGATTATAATAATTCGTTTGTTTAACTAGACTATAGTATTTTTCAATATCATATCATTATGGACATTAAAACTATATGTTCGATCGATTGTGTACACGAGTCTTCCTGATAGAGTCAAGTCCCATGACAAATAATGTTTTAAAATTGGTTAGTTATTTGGGTAATCTATTACAAATTGTACGTTTGTTTTTAGCTATAATTTCACTGTCTGGGCAATCGAACAATAAGGGGCAATAAATAATACGGAGAATGTTTCTTTAGTTTTCAACAATGAATGAAAATCGAGAGGATAAATATTTGAAGAAACAATTAAAAAAAAGATTGGTTTTTAGAACATAAATGAAAAGTATTGTGCAATAAATACTTTTTGAAAATATCCAAAATTTAGAAGAAGAAAAATGTATTACAAATATATTTAAAGACTAAAAAGACAATTTTTTGAGCTTTAAAACGACGTGAAAATTACATTGGTTGAATATTTCCCAAAGTGGGCATAGGTGAACGGCATAAGTTACTTAATTTTTTTAACTAAAATTTCAAAAACAAAGTATCTCTAAAATACCTATTCTTACTCTCCAAAGTATGTTTATACCAAATTTGATTGCTTTAAATCAATTACCTAGCCTGAAGTGTGCCAGCAGACACGAATTCTTCTTTATTAGTAGTAGATATTGAGCTCGCAAAAAATTAATATCATATATACAGGGTGTCCCATAAATATTGGGACAAACTTTAAGGGGATGTAGGGTATATCACAAGGATTCAGATTTGCATTGCAACTCTTGGTCGAGGAAAGGGAAAGTATCATGACAGGTACAGGATATGAAGAGACACAAAATTGTGATCATCTGAAATGTTTATTGGTCAAAAGTATTACATGAGCTGTCCTACATGATATTTGAAAGTATCACAAAACAGTTTCAAAGTTCCCACCATTATTAGTGATGCATACGTTACACCGTCGGATCATAGACTGGCGTAACTCTCCCAAATACACCCAGATTTTGTTGGATATCCCCGCAGCAGCACAGACGATCAAATCCATTTCTGAATCTACAGAGTTGCGCACACAGCACTTTCCAGTGCACTCCAAAGAAAGAAATAGATTAGGCTTAAATAAGGGGATCGTGGTGGCCAGGGAACCAGTCCATACAACCAATTCATCAGTGACCAAATACCTGATTCAAATGTTCACTGTCATAATGGGGAGGTGCACCATCATGTTGAAACCACATATGGTGTCTGATATGTTATGGCACAGGGTCAAGTAATGTTGGTAGAACCTCTTGCAAAAAGATGAAATATTGTGCAATTGTTAGTGGCAATGGCAACAAGTAAGGCCCGACTAAGACGTCACCAACCACACCAGCCCTAACATTCATTGGAAAACGACATTGGGCAACATGTGGTCTTATCCCATGGGAATTCTTGCCCGCCCATAAATGTGCATTGCTGTAGTTAAACTTTTATGATTTTTGTGGTAGAAAGCTGTTGCCTAATTCTGACTTTGAATGATCGATCGGTGAGATATGATTCTAAGATACGGATCAGATAGCCTGGATTCTGATTCTCGATTAACTTAAAAATAATATCACTTATCCACACACGATCGAAAGCTTTTTGTATATCAAGAAAGACGGCTTTTGTTTTTTGTTTGTTGGCAAACCCTTCTGCGATGTATTCGGAAACTCTGACGAGCTGATTTGTCGTTGAGAGGTTCGTGATTGAGGGATTACAGGTCTGCTTCCTTATATGTTAGTGTGAACAACGCCACCTAACGCTGTTTCGGACCACGGGTTACTATGCAAATCTAAATTCTTGTGGTGCCCCCTACCTCCCCTTAAAGTTTACCCCAATATTTATGGGACAACCTGTATATATATATAAGAAATAGCTATATTTGTAAAAAATATTTTCTGTTTCTTATGAATTAACAAAATATATCCAATTTTGAACAAATAGAAAAAATAATTACGAAAAATAACTTAATCTAACTGCAAGAAGTAATTTATGAAATTGTCCTCAAAAATATCATATAAATGGAAATATTTTTACTGTTGATCAAATGTTTTGATTAAAAGATGAGCCCGAATTAAAAAAAAAAAAAGAGACGATGATTATATCGATAGAATATTTTCCTTACACTTCATACGTGCGACCTACATATAAGTGCTATATCACGGATGCACTCACTAATTCTAGACAGCACTTAGGATGATAGAAATACTCTAACTCCCGGATTACTAACGGATTACGAAAGTGCAAGATTACAATATCCTGCACTTCCTTGTGACTTGTAATAAGGGAGGAAAGCTGATATTTCAGGGACTTTTTTTAAAGATCAAAGATATGCATATTTCATGAGAAGATATGAAAGTTGAGCCAGGTAGTATTCTTGTCAAATGAGGCTTATTGAGGGCATACTATTGCCTTTGTGTTTGTTTTTGATGTTCTAGTTAGAATTCAACAACTAGTTACAATATCAAACGGCAATAATTGTTCCTCCCGATTTTGGCAATATGAGTAGAGATATTTCATTAAAAAAACAATTATCACTGTTTTAGCTTTCGTGAAAAAGTTATCTTTTAGTAAATGTGAGAAACAAGCATGCCACTTCTCTATATATACTATCTGTCGATACACAAAGACATAACAGCAAAAGTTTCTTTTTCACTTAGGTATATTCTTATATTTATTAGCAAATGATTTTTGAATAGAATTCATGCATATTTCAGTCACTTACTTTTCTTTTTCTGCAAACAAGCCTTTGTATTTTTTTTAACAGACTTAATGTTTTACAAAAATTTTCTTCGTGCAACTCATCAATTCCATGGACGATTTCTAAGAACGTTACTGAAACCACCGAAAAGCCTTTTGAAAAATTTAATAAATTTAAAACACTCTTTTAAGGCACAGAAAATGTGTAAGTCATTCCCTTGTTTCTATCTAATTCTTTAAAGCACTTTCTTCTAACAGGAGGGAGAAAAAAAAAAGTACAGATAATAAAGTGTATGTTTTGGAGCACTACTAGCCAGACTGTTTGACGCAGAGCTTCAAAAATTGAAACAGATAAAGTTTAGAACGTGAAAATGCATATATCGCATAAATTCCTTTTATTTGAATTTTTATCAAACATTAAACACAAATTTGTTATTTTCATATTACTTTCTTTTTTTTATACTTTACAAACATATAATTGTAAAGAATTTTATAGCACTTTAAAAAATCTTTTTTATGACACAAATTTTTTAATGTCATGGAAATTTTTTATTGAATTTTAACAAAAAATTTTTTTCATTATTTTCAATAATACATTTTATGGCTGCAATGAAATTCCAATCGTTTTCTTTATTTTTCAGTATTTAGTGGATTAATTCCTATTCTAGTTGAAAGTTAAGGTACAAACATTCTGCAAATTGTTTGCGCAATTTACAAGAAAAATCGGAAAATGAGATAATATTGTCGCAAAATACAATACGTATTTAGAAACAGAATACCCAGACATTTAAGCTTTTACTGACGCTGTAATGTCTTGATATTATTCAACTCCATTAGCAAGGCAAGTGTGCATAATAAGCCGAACAAATGTAAAATTATTAAAATAGCATTATTTAATATCTTGTACAATTTGATACATAAAACTACTTTAATGTGAGAATCGAGATCAAACTGTCTATATGAGATTTAAATAAAATGAAATATAACCTATATTTTCGACGAACAAAATGTGGGCAAAATAATAAAATATATAATAAAAGATATTTCCATTGTTTTAATTAAGGAAAACTTTAGCAGTGGCTTCGTAAATTACACTACGTTTCGAAATACTGTATTACATTTAGCAGAATATAGCAAATTTATAATTCCTCTGCAAACGTTTGTGTCTCTTTCAGCTTCAACTTTGTCTCCGTCAAAGCTTTTAATTTAATTTTAAAGGAAATATCCATTTACAGAAAATCTAATTTACGTTGCCTTTGTGTCAATCAGCATTGCAGAATACATAAAACAAAGTTTGGCTAGCCATAAATGAGCTTTTAAAAGCAATGTCAAAAATCGATGTTAAAGACAGAAAGCCGATTAACTCTTTTAATGGTCATCCCCCCCTTAGTAATGATATATTTAAATATTCTGCAAATTCAGACTCACTGAAATAAAAAAGAAATTAATTCTGCTAATTAGATTAAATTAACCTGATGTATAAATTAATTTGAATGACTAAATGATTCCATTCAAGATATTTCATTTTGGTCTGAGGGATTTAAAAAAAAAATTGTAATATTTAGTTTTTGTTTTATCTAAAAATTTGGCAGCTTTTTGTGTTACCTTATTTTTTAGCGTTATAAAAGCGTTCGTTACTGTATCGAAATAATAATACTTAACTAATAAGTAATTTGCTTTCTAAATTTTTCATTATGTGATCAAAATATTTATAAACATTTTTGTGTTTCCCGAAGTTTAGAGATAGTAGCTCTATATAGAGGGACAAAAATAGCTTACAATAGATATTCAAAAATTGATTCTTTTAGTGACAACTTAATTAATTAATTATTAAGCATGGGAAGTATACTTATATTTCAATTCGATGCATATTAATATCAGAGCATGCACTTTCAATATAATTATGCTTCGAGGAAAGATATTCAAAGTTGCCGCAAAAAAAGTTTGATATTATCAAAACAATCAATTCTCCTTCACAATGATTATTTGTTAGAGTTCCCGTATATGGAGTTTCTTGCTTGTTATCTCACATGTTAACTCCATTAAATAATTAGATTTGATAACTCTATAAACAAATATTTTTGCCGAATTAATTCATACACTCCCATAGATAGATTTATAGAAAAGTTATTAATTAATAGAAATGAGAAGTTTGTATTCAGACAATTCAGTCATTTCTTGTCAAAATTTCTATAAATCCGGGAAAGATGAAAGACATTCTTACTTCAAACTAATCCAAAGTATATAAATATTTAAGAAATTCAGAAATGAGTTCTAAGCAGCAGAATATTTTGTTCCGCTTATATTTGATATTCTGGGCAATTTTTTTATTTATTACTGCAGTAAAGTTGGCAGAAGAAATTGCAGAATTGTTCGTATATTTATGCTTTTTTTTTCTTATAGTGCGATAAATTTTAGTAGTCTGAATCGATTCTGTTAATTTTTTTTTTTTTTCACTTTCTTTATCATCTGCGTATGATAACAGATTCTCTCTCCAATGCAAGAAGTAAATCTTCCTTTCCGTCAGCTCAATTTTCAAATTTACTGTTCTTTAAATAACATACATTCAAGTTATTCATGTAACAAATATAACATACAACAAAGCCTGTTAGTATAAACATAACTTAAAGAAAAGCAACCCGAGAAGAATAACAGAAATACACCATGTAAAAAAAAATAAACAACGTATCAGTTTATAAAAATTTAAAAACATTTTCTATTATCAAATATTGGTATTCCATCTCATTTATGGAATAATAGGACTGAACTGATAATGAAAACCCATTTGACATTAAAACATATTTTCAAGGAATGCACATTCCAACTTCAATTTTTTGAGATAATCTGTAATTTTATTTAAATTCATCAAAAGAGTCATTTTTATGACGAATAACAAACAAATACTTTTTAGATATAGTTTTAAAAAAAAATAGCAAATGAATTTTTCATTTAAAAATTTAAGATCTCTGGATAGATTATGAATCTCAAATTCTCAAGAAACTGACTAAGATAGATGTTTAAAAGATTTTTAATAATTTATAAATTTATTATTACGTAACACAAATGGATATTTAGAATCAATACAAATTTGCTAAATTGTTTTAAATTCTTTGTGTACCTTATTTCATTTTCAATTGTAAATTGTCTTTGTTGACAAATCGCTTTCAATCCATATCAATTGTTGAACACAAGCTATAGCTATCTTTACAATGATATGCAACAATTCATGCGAACATAAAGTTTTCACAGCTTGCGGCAAACAGGACAGCAAAATTAGAGAGTAAAATAGCTCGAGCTATTGTCAGTTTTTCATGAGAAAATTATAAATGCGTCCCTGTTGATAATCGTATTCAGTTGGAAGTATTATAAATGTTGTATTCAATGCGATTCGTTTAGTTTATTTACATTAAATAAATTAATAATTACAAAGTGTTATCACAATTTGTAAATCACTAACTCATTCGTTTTTTACAAACTAATTTTTCTTTTTTTTTTCCTCCTTTTCAAAATTTCTTTTTTTATTTTCCAAGTTTAAAAAAAGACTATTTATCGATATGTGAATAAAGCTTATAGGATTGTAAACTTCATGTTTTATTAACATTAATTTATGTCAGATTGTAACAAAGACCAACGAACTGAAATCGCAATTTTTTATTTCTGCTGATTCATTATGTTCTCCTGTCGCGGACAAGTTGGAGCTATTGCTAATAATTTCTTTCTACACTTTTTTTTTATTATTTTGTATTTACCAATGCATTCTTTTTTTTATGTTTTGTCAATGGATCATTTTTTTTTTTGTTTCTATACATTTTTGGTGATTAGTTTTGATTTGAAAGTTCATCAAGTTAAATTCAATGAACCTCAGGCTTTTATTGTTACTTTTAATGTTATTATATACTTATATCTAAAATGCTTACAAATCATAATTTTTTGAAATATTCATATGAGATTTTCTACAATTTTGGTTATATTATGACATCAAATTTGATTAAATGTTAATAGGATAACAAGCCAACAAGACGGGTACATTTTCTAGTTGTAAAAAATTATTGATGCTATGATATTGCGCTTTATAAGTCAGACTTTAGAGTTATCAAGTTCGTTTCATACATAATTTGGATACAAATTGCAATTAGTTTTATTTGCAATTTGGATAAATTTTAATAAATTTAACATTAAACAGGATTTTGGCATTTTCCCGAACATCAACTTAATTTTTACATCAAAAATTTTGAAAAATTATCAATGTTTTAAATTTAGTAGTCATACGATTTCCCCCCAAAATCAAGAAATTTTAAAATATGATTTGTAACAGTACCTTTATTGTTATAAAATGTAATGAAACATATTGCTGTCACAAATGTAGAGCTGATTTCAATGTCAAATTCTACTTTTAGATTGCATGTCTTTTCTCGATTAAATAACAATTTTAAAATTGCCTCTAATTTTCTCAAAGCATTATTGTCACAAGTAGCTAGTTCTATTATGCGCTATAGTTCCCTATTAACTTTGTTAAGTTTATTGCTGATTTTATGTAAAAGGTTATAAATTCAGAATTCAGTTTCAAATAACCAAGACGGAGGCGGGATCTTTCATAATCATGTCTGTAAAGATTAATTAAGAATTTTATAAATTTAAAATAGCTCAAAGAAGGGACAAAACGGATTTAATTTCCATTACTCAAAATAATCATGCTTTTAGCTACTGTGCTATAGTTAGAGTAAGTATGAACTTTACAATTAGTTTAAAGATGGGCTAATATTCTAATTTAAATTATGCATGATCTAAATATAAGTAAGTAAGCAAAGTAACCTTTATTAAATATAATATTTATTTTAAAGAATATTTATGTTTTTAAATATTTATTTCGGTTTAATGATATTTTTTTTAATGAATACAAGAATCCTTTTGATTTATATATTCTGTATTTTCCATTTCGCTGTCCGATTTATTAGGCAATCTTTCAGCAAGTCAAAAATTTAAAATGCTAACAATATTAAAATTGGTTGACATTGTTTTGGTAAAATTGCTTGACATAAAATTGATTCGATTGTTTGACGGTCTCAGAAAGCAACCATTATTTAATTGGTTGACATTGTATTGGTAAAATTGCTTGACATAAAATTGATTCGATTGTTTGACGGCCTCAGAAGGCACTCATTATTTAATAACAAAGCTTAAATAAATATTTTTAAAAGATACATACATGATGAATGAATTGTAGCGATATTTCAAAGGAGTCTTTCATTAATTGTTTCTATTACCAACATCACTTCTTCGCAACTAATATAAAATATACGACGAAGAATGAAAGGAGTGTGTAAAGAGAATGTGTTTTAATCATCAAAAAATTCGAATTCGGGTTTTGACAAATCTTTGCACTTCGCAATTCTCCGAGTCTGAAAAACACATTTTTGGAGGTATGTCTGTGGTCGCGATAACTTAAAAAAAACTTTGGTGAAATTTAGCATAGATATTTTTATATCAAATTTATTGGTTTGAAAGAAATTCATCTAGAGGAAATTATACGTCCGATTACCCGACAATAAAATATGCAAAGCTATATAAATAAAATATGAGGCATCTAAAACACAGACCCCTTCAAATTTGGAATCAAATCTGACAAAAGGGTTTAGTGTCTGTGGGATTGTAGAATGCGCGAAAATTTTGAAAGACTACTTTCGGCTTTTTTTTTTTTAAATCGATTTCGGACGTAGTATTCCCTGCGTTCAAACATATCTTTGTTAAAAGTTTACAATAAAAGAACATGTCAATGATGCTTTTATTAGTATAATCATATTACGAACTATGAAGGCTACAAGGGGGAAAAAACTGCGCATTTTATTACTGCAGGATTTTGTACAATCTGATGCCGGCAGTGACAGCCTGTTTTATCCTCGATAATTTTTAAATACAGTACACTCCCGAATATTCCGAGACTATCCGGTTTCCATACAACCTCGTTAGTTTTCTCGCATCGTTATTAATGATTTTTTTCAAACCTAAAAATTGTAAGTTTCATCTTGGGATTATCTTTTCATATATGTGCTATCATTTATCAATGAAAAATAAAATCAGTTTGAGCCAATTTTCTTAAGAATTACGCATACAATTTACATTTTTTTAAAAGTTTTCTGCATTTACGTTCGGCATTACTGAATTTGTGTTAAAATGAGAACAATTTATATTCTTTAACTTGCTTTTTTCTCTAAAAAATTCTTGAAACGTGCAATGCAGTTTATAAACATATATACAATACCAAGTACACAGCCTACTATTTTAACTTGACACGTTTACCGGCAACTGCTTCTATGATTCACCAGCCCGCGGCTACATTCACATCGTGATAAATGGAGGGTTTAGTAACTCAAAAAGAAATGCGAAAATGCATACTTGTAAGTTTTAGATTAAAAAAATGTGTGTTCCGATATTGGTGGGCAAGGAATGAATACATAAAAAATCTGGTCTATCTGTCATTTTTTGTTATCCGGTCAATTCTTCAGCCATATTAAGTCGGGCATATACTGTAGTTTAAAACCATTACCTACAAAATTAATTTTGAAAAACACTATTGTCACATAAAAAAGAAATTTAAATGCAAAATATGGCTAAATTAATAAGGCAAGAATGGTAGTCATCCGCCTCCTTGAAAATATGGACTGAGATAACTGACTATTAAATAGTGTAATGAATGTAAGAAAAATTTAAATATGTAAATATATTCGCAACTATGCATTACTTTTGTTATTTTGCGTAAACATTTCGCTAAATGTTTGATTTCACCTAATCAACAAAAGATTAAATTTTCGAGGGGAGGGACAAGAAGGTTGAATATCCGTATGTTACAAATGTAAGTATGATCTTTCAAAAGATATTAGATCTCCAGACAAGGTATAAAAAGGCAGTCAATGAAAACAATGCAAGTAAATCTAGCACTTAAAACGCCATTATACTCGAATCGACTGTGAAGGCCACATTCACATGCAGAAGAATTAGCTTCCAAGGTAAAAGACACCCATTATAATGCTTAAGTTAAATAATAAAGCAATTGTAAATGTCAATTAAAGAAGAGTGACTGAGGAAGAATGAAGTTCAGTATTTTACATGTGATACATTTATTAGCTTGGTTTATGTTTAATCCGGTTAGATCAAGATCTTGTTTGGAAAAAAAAAAAAAGAATTAATTCCAATTTATGCAACCAACTTAGTAACAGAAACAATCAAATTCTTTCACTTGTAACGATGGCATTCGTAATAATCTTTTAATTTCCAGAAGTTTGCTAGACAGTATATATCATGAGCTGATCCATACATAAAATGAATAGTTAAAATGTGTTTATCTAAAACTCTATTTATGAAGGAAATAACTATTCTAAACATGGATAAAAGTTTCGTTGCCAAGTGCTTATAATAGTTTCTTTTAAAAATAACAAAATAAAAGCTCTTATGTCTGCTATTTTTTTCCCCCGAATTTGAGCAGTAAACACACAGATGTATAGGTAAAAAGCATCACTTAGGCTGACTTTACATATTTCTACGTTTAAATACAAATATAAACTGCAGATACTTAACGAATTGCGCGCATTATACCTACCAATAATAAAAGCATGAGTCTATGAATGCTTGATGGTACTCTACAAGACTGAATCGTATGCCTAGAATAACCAAATTTGGCACAAAAAATGCTTTGTGGAAAAGGAATCCATATATAACGATAATATAGTAGTATAATATTTTTTTTTTCTTTCGGACTTTCAATGAGAATTTTAATTAAATTTAAGCGAAATTTTGACATTTTTCTACAATGGTTTTCAAAAATATTATTGCACAAAAATCCTTTGAATAACATTATCTTAAAGAAAATATCAGTAGTCAAGATTTACTTTTCAAGCAACTGTTTTTCCCTCCTTCTAAAGACAGTTTTCATTGTTCCTAATAAATATATTTTATTAATTTTTTTTTCCAGTTAAAAATTACGGAAGATGGAGTTGCTTACTTTTCATTTCCTTTGGAAATGACGTTACTGGATTTTTATTTTCCGATTTCATTAAATTACTATTATTACATACAGTCCCTTTTATTGCCTGTTATTTACTAAAAGCTGGTTAAGTACAGTGACCGAAAATTTGTCTATCGCTTCACTTAAGTAAATCTGAACAGGATATCTCAAGAACACAAAAAGCTAGATAAATGATAATTAATATAAAATTTTCTGAATTTTCTCATCAAAAATTTAGATCTTTTTCTCTTCAAAACTAACACAAAATTCTTTTTTTATGTTTATTTCCTTCTAAAGTAAAATTTACTAAATTTTGATTACTTTAATAGGTTTCCTATAGATTTTATGAGATGAAAACAGATGATTAATCCTTATGATTGGAAATAATTTACACTTTCACCATATTTTAGTCACTATTTTTAGGAACCATTTTTTTATTAATAGTCATAAATTTAAATCATGTATCAAAGTGAAATTTTAGCATTGATTAAGTCCAAATATATCATAAAAACATATTTTTTATGGAACAAAAGCCTTTTTATAGTTTTTCCCCCAAAATCTGTACCATGCCAAGTTAAAAAAAATATAGAGAGAGGAAAAAATTAGTAGAATAATAGTTATCATATTACGAACTATAACAAAATCATCTGAAAAATATAAATTTTCGTAAAACAAACTAGATATTATTACGTGTTTTTTTTTTTCAGTTTTATATGTTTTGCTCTGATAAAATATATCTAGCATTTTATGTATCTGGCCAATGAAAATAGTACTGTATCATCTTTTTATTAATTAAAAATTAGGTGTTAAATTGCCATAAAGCTTATCAATACTTCACAATTTGAAAGCAAACTTTAGAGCTATTAGAGGTTATATGTGGAAAAAAGCCTCATATGAATTAGTAAAAAAAATTTAATATTAGTATTTGTACAATGCTGGAATACAAAAATTTGTTTTTCAATAATATATTAAATTTTTAATTAAAAAAATTAAATTATTTAAACTTTCTACAATATTTTCATGTAACAGGAGTAGTAACACTAAAAATAAAGTAACCAAGACTATTCATATGGAAGTAATTTCTAATTAGAATAAAATTATACGTAATTAACTGTCATGTAAAACTTTCATATGCACCATATTTCTGAACAAAAAAAATTGAAATAAATCTACTCAATTATTAAGAATTCTATCAAATATAAATTATTTGTGAATTCCATTTATTTAGATTATTCCTAGATACTTCATTGAATATTGTAACAGAAAAATTGAAATTAGTCAGTCTAAAGTTAAGGGCAATTACAGTTACAATTACAGTTAATCAAAAAATAAGTCCAAGTGGGATGAATTATTAATTAATCGTGTTATGTTAATTTAGTTCCAGATTTCAAAAATGAAGTCAGATAGAATCAATAGTACAAAGAACAAAATGTTGACAGTCTGCTATCAAATATTGTTGATCTATTCAAAATTATGATCATTATGATATTAAAATGAAATGCCAATAAGGAACAACAATAATATTCATTGTTAGAAACATCAATCTTCAAAAATTATTTTAAAAATTTCATTCATAGAATTATGTGAATTTATATTTCACTTGTGAATGCTTTCTCACAAATCATAATTTATTTTAAAATATTTATGAACATAAGATAACAACTATAATTTTGCTTTAAAAATGTTTATGAACATGAAATAACAAATTATAATTTTAAATGAGAATTTTTTCAAATGTTTTTAATGTTAAATTTAAGCATTAAGGAAAAGTTGATTAACCAATAATTACATTATCATAAATTTGGTGAAATTCTACATTATTTTGCAATTTTTTGCTGTGCCCAGCTAACGGAAAAGTGTCTAACCCATTATCTTTTTTGGAGCAAATGTCACAATTGCAGCATACTTCAAAATTAATATTGATTTTTTTTATTCCGAGCATTAAACATCAGAACAAATATTTATTATTATTATTATTTAAATTAACCTTGCATTCAAATTTTGATTCAGTAATATAATACAAATTCAACTCTGTCAATTGCTAAAATAAATCTCTCTGGGATTCAATCCACATCCAATATTTTAGGAAATAACTAAATTTCAACCATCTTATCCTAAGATCAATTTTATTCTTATTACTTTCTATCAATTTATTTTTAATTTTTACTTTGAGTCTTATTATCTCCTCCTCATACATTTCAAACAAACTGAAATTAATGTATATTATTGGTTCCATTGCAGATTGAATAACACTTAGACTACCTATTTATATAAGTTATTCAATTTAATTGCTGAATTCAATTTTTATCTGATAATTTAGATTGGTTAGATATAATCTAGGTATAGTCTAAAAACCAAAGTTAAAACTATTTTACTTTGAGTTATATTTAAAATATATCTTATAACTGAAAAACCAAAAAAAAAAAAATTCTTTTCAGTACTAACTTTCTATTTAATGACATTACATAAGTATTGATAAATATTTAAACACTTATTACAGTAGATAACATACAAATATAAATTATACACATGAATTTGCATGAAATTTTGTCAAAAAAAATTTATACTTACCAGAAGTTCAATTCCAAAAACAATGCCTTTACCAAGCTCAGGCACAACTCCACAATAGCGAACTATTCCTTCAACTGGATCTAAATCTGCTCCTAAATCTACATTCACATTACTACCTTCAACAATCATTTCAGCTTCTTTCAACCAATGGTCGTCTGACAGAACACGGAGACGATCTCTAACAGGAGATACAGGAACTAAAACCTCAGCCTCAAATGGGGACAGTTCATGAACATCTGAGTTATTGCATAGCATGTAGACATTATCATGATCTAATGATTGTACACATAAAGAAGGTGATCCTGGTTCTGATTTAACTTCTTGCAATATACTTCCTGGGACAAGTTGAACTTCAGTCTCTAAGGCTGATTTGTTAAATAATGAAGTAGGTCGATTGTCATCTGTTATCTTCTTTCCATAGCATTCTTCTAATAATAAAAATTTACGGCGCTTTCCACGTTCCAAAGACATTTTGATAGATACTACTCACAGTAATTCTAAAAAAAACAAGAAGGATATAGTCAATGCTTTAAAAAAATTATGCCTTTTTCAAACAAATTAATACAGGGTATTTTTCCATTAGAAAGGCTCCAATCATTGCAAGTGAGAATACTGCTGAAATGTATTGGAAAAGTAATGGAAAAATACCAATTATTGTTAAAGAATTAACAAATTAAAACCAATGATTTTATTTAATATTCTAAAAAGGCCTTTTTCAATTTCCAAATTTAATGAAACTTATTCTTAACACATTGCTAATAAAAGTATAACTTATCATAATTTCTCGTGTTGCAAAAATAATCTGATTATGAAACTGAAGATAATATAGCTCATTGATAAAGTAATAAGATAAAAACTTTTAATATTGGAACATTCCATACAATACTTTTATTTCCAGTATAAATATTGATTACTAAACTGTCAATATGCAATTTTGTAAAACAAATAAGAGAATATATATGCATATAAAAAAAATGCACAATTATTCAAGCAAAGCAATATAACTTTCTAAGCACATAAACATGACAAACAGTTTTGCTATTATGTTTTATAATTAAGGGAAATTGTTCATAAGGAGAGGCTACCATTAACTCAAATACAAATTTTAAATATAGTAAAAAGTGTGAAAAATGGTCTAAGAGAATAGAGGCAGCAAAATATACTGTAAGAGAATGGAAAGGGAGAAAAAAAAATAGAGAAAAAATATCACACAGCTTTTTTGAGTTACTTTTATACAATTCGTATTCTAGGTAAAATCCTATTTTAGCCCACCTCTGGTGACTTTTTCAAAATCTCGCCAAATTGAAAGTATTTGAATTAAAAGGTTAAGAAAAAAGAATTCTTCCCTTTCGCCAAAAAATTCTTATTATTCGCCAAAGGTGGGCTAAAATAAGATCGACCCCGTATTCTATAATATGGACGTAAATAGTTATAAAAAGCTTTAAAAAAATGAAAAATTGGAAAACTTTAGAATTAAGATCCTAGATATTCATTAAATACAAAATGACACAGCACCAATCAGGTTCTGAAAATAAAGTTAGTTAATTTACTAATTAACAATTAATTAAAATTAGGAAGACTTTTATTATAAATTTATTTAATAATAAGAACAATATTTAAACTGAAAGCATTTACTAGTAATAACATAAAAATAAATCCTTTTATGTACTGAAAATAAAAATCCACTAAAGTTCACAATAAATAAACACACAAAATATTAAAACACACAAAATTTGACAATAAATTTATGCAATAAATTCCATTTTCAGAGTAGGTATCTTCCTTCTACCATAGTTATTTTGCAATTTTTCATTTAATAAGAAATAATAAAATATCCTTACACTAAAGAATGATAATCAACAAACAAATTCTTTGTTCTCGATCCTTAAATAATCTAATCAATAGATACATAAATAAAATTTGTAAATAAAGAATTTAAAAAAATCACTTCTGTTGTTTTGCATAGTAACAAAATTAGACACACTAAATTATCAGAATTTTTAAACTCAATACCTATTACAAGTAGCATGAATAAACTTATTAATGCTCAGTTTTTATAACTAAGAGTTATATATTTTATTCACATATAACAGAAATATTGAAAATACAAGATCTATTATATTGTCAGATCATTCCCTCATCCTCATTCACTGAAAATGCAAGAGTTGTCTGTCATTTTTTTTTCAGCAGGAAATTAGAAATAAAGATGGGAAATTTGAGAAAAATATTTTTAAAAATTGACAAAATGTTAAAATGATGGGATGGAAACACTAAATAAATAATTAATGTATAAAAATTATCAGAATTATATTACAATTAAATTGAAACTGCCAAAATTTTATTCAAATATAAAAAACTTAATAACAAATTTATAACATTAACATTTTTTTAAGAAGGAAGGGTGTGATAAACAACCATAAAATCTTTCTCTGTCATTTTAAACAATTTCAAAACTATTAACAGCAAAGAAACAAAATACAATAGAATAAAAGATTAATAAATATTACTTATAATAAACCAGCAATTTCATGATTCTAACATTAAATTTATAATATTCCTTTTGGTGTGTGTGTGTTTAGTTCAAATAACTTGTTATCACTAAAAAACTAGCAGATAAAATTAACTATGTTTTGCACTAAACAAAACTTGGTTCTTCAGTTCTATTTATCTAACATAAAATTCAGTGCATGTGTTATTATATACAAATGTCAACATAAAACTTTTATTTAATTTGAATTAACATATTCAAGTTTTTGAAAATAAATTTTCTTAATAATACTTAATTTTTCTTCTTATAGAAAAAGAAAAATATTCAGTTATCAATAAATTCAATAAAATGCTCAGCAGAAACTTCTTTTTTTTTCAGTCACAACTAATACTACATGTAATTTTCTTGACTTTACACATAATATATGTCTTTCTATCAGTCTGAGAATTTTATGTAAATAACATTAAAAAAATGTTGTTATAGAATGATGTTACAAAAAATAACATGAAATATAAAGTATATTGATATTCAATTTACATAAATACTTTAAAGATAACTTTACATTCTGTCAAATCAAAACGAATTTTGAAAGAATAAAGAAGAAACTATTCAAGTATCAAAATTTAAGTAATTACAATGAACTCAATAAGATTAAATCATAACAGAATTCTTTAAATAAATGATATGAGCATAAAAAATAATGTGCGAGAGAATTTTATAAGAAAAAAATTACCTTATCAGGATTTGTAGTTCATATGTAATTGTTTCAAATATTACGTACTTTTTCTACCTGCCACCAATTTATTTACCAAAAAATTATATATATTTTTTCGATTTACATCATTATTGTGGAATCAAAAAAAAAAAATTCTCTAAAGGATCTCATCATCCAATTTTGATATATTTCAGGCAGCATTCCTGTGTTTTTCTTTTTAAAAATACATCAATAAATGGCCCATTAAAAACTGATTTTTAAAAGTAATATAGATAATATTTTTGTTCAACCCATTTCATTAAAAGAAATAATGATGCTGAATTTGTAAACACATATGATAGTGCGGGAACAGTTTCTGAAACATAAAAAAGAAAGCAGATATGACGCAAAGGAACTTGAAATCAAATGTTATGTGGCAATAACAAAAAGTGCAAAAATTTATTCAATAATTTTATTCGAGACTATGAATAAAAAGTTACATGAATATCTTCCTGCTTATTTTATCAGACTAAAAATATAATGTGAATGATAAGACACTTGAAAGAAGAAAGAGAAACTATATTTCTTTCTTTTTACGATACTGTTTTGGAATCTTTTTAGTTCGATTAGTTTCTTAGTTTATCTATTGCAATATTACTCCTAAAACTAAGGGAAATACAGTTAAAGTAAATTTACTGCTTCTCAAAAGTGAAAAAGAGAAAGAAAAGGTATAAAAAAGTTCCTTTCGAGAATTTTCTAGCTCCAGTTGACATTTAGAACGCTTGTTGGGCCCAAGTCAGAAATAAATCGAAAAGTCGAATTCCAGATTTCATTAGAATCTCTACGTTTCATATCAAGAGTACTCAGAGCTTAAGAAATCCCTTTTTCAAAAATATCTGTCTGTCTTTTGCAAAGATAGCTAATGCTTTGAGCTAAATGGGGAAAAACTGGTGCATAGTCTTTATAACAAATGAGCAGATTGATATTAGTTGTTTTGAAAAACTATTAAAGAGGATGTCTACGTGTCCGACAGTTAACACAATAGCTACAAAATGTGGAAAGCTAAGTGGATAAAATTTGGTACGAAGATTTTACATTTATTTTGTAGACACCTACCAAATTGTGAGCTCAATCCAACCAAGGGTTTAACATCTGTCGATTTGTACTTTCAGAAGCATATAAATTTATGTTAGCGTATTTGTCAAGGTATTAAGTTATATGAAACGTTTTATTTCTGATTTCCTAGTAAAGACGCATTCTTTTCTTGGGGGGACGGGGGAGAGAGAAAGGCTAAATGTATCAAAAACAGTTATTTTAAGGCCTTATCAAACGGTGAAATTTCGCCAGCACTTTTCCATTTCGACCCTCAAAAACCGGTCAAGCAAGTTTCATAATCGATAATCGACAGCTTTTTCTAACCAGCTCGAAAATGTTATCGGAAATATAGTCCGCAAACGAAATTCAACCAATCAAGTAAAACTTTGAAGTGACGTCACACAAGTGACGTTATTTACCTTGTAGTTCGCTGACGGAAAGTGGCGAAGATATTTTGCCGTGTGATAAGGCCTTTATTTTACTTATCAAGAAATCCGGTAATTATCAACTAACATCACTTACTCGGAAGGATTTATTCAGTTTATTGCATACGATATATATTTTCTTTTTTACCAAATGTGCTCGTTTGTCTGAAGTTACAGTTTAGTAGAATAATATTTTTGTGTTAATTTGTGTACACTAATTTCTGTAACGTGTAAAGCGGGATTAAACCACAAAAAGAGGTTATAAATCAGAACTACACTTATGGAAAAAAATCCCAACACTAGGAAGGAGCTGTGCTAGATAAACGAAATTTGGTAGGCGTGTGTTATACATCTGAAAGATGACGTCGATTCAAATTTCGAGCTACGCACGTAAGTGTGGCGATAGTAGCGACACTATGAACATGCAAATGAGGTTTGCTTTAAATAAGAGTTGTAAGGTTTGTGATCGTTATTTACAGTTGAGATTTGACGTAGTGGGTTTATGTTAGTCGAAGATGCCTCTGAGAAGACGAAGAAGCCATTATCAACAGCTCACTGAGTTTGAACGAGGTCGTGTTGTAGAGATACGAAAAGGTGGGTTTTCTTTCCGTGATATTGCTGAAAGACTTGGCAGGAATGTATCCACTGCGCATGAGTATTGGCGGCAGTGGTCAAGGAAAGGTACTGCCTCAAGAAGACCAGGTTCCGTGCGGCCACGTGGTACTACTGAGAGGAAAGACCGTCGTATTCGGCGTATGGCTGTGGCTAATCGTACTGCGTCTGCAACTGAAATTCGAGCTGCAGTTGGTACCACAGTGACACAACGAACTGTTACAAATCGGTTACTTCAAGGACAGCTCCGAGCCAGACGCCCTGTACAGTGCATTCCACTAACTCCAAACCAGTGCCGTTTGCGACGGGAGTGGTGTCAAGCTAGAGATCATTGGAGGACAGAGTAGAGATCTGTTGTGTTTTCTGATGAAAGCCTGTTCTTCCTGGGTCACAGTGATAGCCGTTTGTTGGTTAAAAGGAGGCCAGGTGAACGCCTGCTAGTGACCTGCTGCGGCCTAGACACACAGGGCCTACCCCTGGAGTTATGGATTGGGGAGCAATTTCGTATGACAGCAGAAGCAATCTCTCGGTTATCCCACGCACCCTGACTGCAAATTTGTACGTCAGACTAGTGATACAACCTGTTATGCTGCCATTCATGAACAGCATTCAAGGGGGTGTTTTTCAACAGGATAACGCTTGTCCTCATATCGTTGTTGTAACCCAACATGCTTTACAGAGTGTCGACATGTTGCCTTGGCCTGCTAGATCACCAGATCTTTCTCCAATCGAGCACGTATGGGACATCATTGAACGACAACTCCAGCGTCATCAGCAACCAGCATTAACCGTCCCTGCATAGACCGCCCAAGTGCAACAGGCATGGAACTCCATCCCACAAACTGATATCTGACACCTGTACGACACAATGCATGCACGTTTGCATTCGAAATTCTGGCGGTTACAACGGTTACTAATGTACCAATATTTCACATTTGAAATGGCTCTACCTGTGATCTTGAAACTTTAATCAATTAAATATGTTACCTAGACAAATGTATTCCTAAAATTTCATTACTGTACAATAATTTTTTCTTGGTGTTGGGATTTTTTTTCCATCAGTGTATATTTAACTTGGTAATTCATGTAAAATTTTTATTGTTAACATAATCCATCTCCCTTTTCTATACCCTTGGATCATCAATAATCAATAACTTTTACATAAATTGTTTTGAAATAGGATATAATTTATGGATTTAATAAAAAATATTTACAATTTTTATTAATTTTTTAATAAATGGAAATTAATAAGTAGCTGTTTTTTATAGTAATTTTGACTGTTTACACAAACTATTTGCTTTATAAAAATTAATATACTGTCTTACCGTCAAGAGAAAACACCTAGTAACACTAAAAGTATGGGTCAGTCGGTTTGAAAATGGGATATTCTATTACATTTTTGGGGTGAAGGAAAGAGAAGTATTTCTTTTGGCTCCAAAAGAACAGGTTAGAAGTATCATTCTAATGAGAAGAATCGCCGGTTAGAAGCCTCATTTTGCTTTGTACTTCGGTCCATGCTTGAAATAATGACTTCAAAAAAGTATAAAGGATTTCTATTTAATTTAAAAAATATTATAAATATCTGACAGTGTTAATTTGGCTGATCAACTGAATTATATCAGGATTTTTTAATAAAATTACTTCACATATATTCAATTAGTAATAGATGCCAGCTAAATAATTCTGAGTAATGTTTTAATGAGTGTGTGTGTTTTATGAAGTCTAACTGCTTCGCCGGGAATATCAGTTAATTTTATTTCAAACTTACCGCCTTTTTCGACCAGCTGGTTCGCCAATCTTAATGCTGTTTGAAATTATGGTAAATACTCTATGCAACTTGTCTTTTAATAGTTACTTCATCGAAATATGTTTAAGATTCAAATTTTAATAGTCATATAATTCACTCTTGGAATTACAAAAGCATTAAGCCCGTAATGTGCTATATGTCTCTCTAATTATCTGTCAGTTCTAAATTTCAACTTTAAATTAAAGGGGAAATTATTAAACTGCAAATTGATATAAAAAACTATTGTTTTACCTGAACGAAAAATTTTTTTAAATGTAAAAATTGAAAAAATATGTATATTAAACCATGTTTATATGTATACTTATAATAAATCTCAATGTGTTTGTGTGATTGGGAATGTGCACTGGTGCCTTTTTTAGGAATTTTTAATTAGAATTTGAGTTAATTAAAAATTAAGCGAGATTTCGACGTTTTTCCACTATAACTTCCAAAAATATTATCGCTCAAAGATGATTTTTACATGAAATTGAAGATAAAAAAAATTAGCTTTCTAATGGTATCAGTGTTTTAACGTATAACATAAGTTTCTATTTTTAATGAATTTTTAAAGAAATATTTTAACTATATTTTTCAACAATATATTTCGGACAAAACAAAAAAATTTAATCTGCGAGGGAACGTTACGAGTGAAAGGGAAAAAATTATCTTTCAATATGTTGCCAACAGATTGACAATAACTCAAATTAAAAAATAAATTATTATTGCAAAATAAACATAAAATTGTTATTTCCAGCACGTGTCTGTATGAAATGAAATAAGTATGAAATATGTATCTTTTAAAGAGAAAATAAAAAGAAAAATTTCTGTGACTTTTAGAATATTATTAATTAAATAAATCAGCTTTATTTAAGACAAATATGGTAATATATATTATTACGAGCCTGTAATTTTGCTTTGCCGCGCTAATAATGTCATCGTAAAGAAGATTGATTTACATTCATCTGTATTAAATAGTGCTTGGGTGTGATGTCAGTGATCCCAGAGCTTCGTGACAAACTTGGTAGTCATTTGGCGACTTGGCGATGAATTTGGCGACTTTGGAGACAAAATAGATAATACCCAAAACATCGAGAATTTTCCAGATCCGTCTATTAGGAGCCGAGATACATCCAGAATGTTCCTGATTGGTCCAGAAGATTTTATCCCCGACACTATATTCTGAGAAGCGCGGTGGTAGTCGACAGAATAGACCTAAATAAAGAGGTTTTGAACTGGGGAGCCCTGAAAGAAGGACTGCTGGATCGCTGTGTCTTCTGTCGAAGTCTGTTGTGTGTGTCGATCCTGAACTCAGTGATCGATCAGTAGACCTGAATCGAGGAGTCGCCGCGAGAATATCAAAGCAACGATGGAGTGCTGCGTGGCATATTCTGACGAAGCCTGTGTCGTGTGTCGTCGTCGGGAACGGAGCTGCCCTGAACTGAGGAGTAGTCCCGTTGTGTGAAGTAGTGAGTCGGCAGCGAAAGCAAGAAGAGACAAAGATGCAGTGTCAGCCCGTTAGGAAAAGAACTACGAAAGCGTAGACATAATCCCTTAAAGATTCCCTCTCCTGCTGAATCTGTCTGGCCTCTTTCTGAGCTGTGGATGTTGTCACTACGGAATTTCTGCATGTGGATTACTGTTGTTATTGTGGGCTACTGTCTGCAGTAGAGTACTGCTGTGTGCTGTCCTGTGTATTCGTCTCGGCTGTATATAGTTAGCTTCTGTATATAGTTGTGTTGTAAATATTTGTCGTATTTGTGCTGTCCTATAAATAAACATCATGTTTTGTCGTCTACTAAAGGACTGATCATTGTGTACTCATCTTCTCACACCGTACACTTCTACTATACAAGTAAACGAACCAGGCGGATTGAGGATAGGAAATCCGTAACAATATATATATATATATATAGTAATTCCATCGACCATTCCAAAGAAAAAGTACCCCAATCGACGCCCAGGATTTCACAAGATTAACTGACCTAAGAATGAAAATACTGAGCGTTCCAGACATTTCTATTCAAAACTTCATAAGTCGATCAAATTTGATAGCAGAAGAGATAAACATTCATTTGCTTATTTGAAAGTTGAAGTGTCAAGAATATTTCGTAGAATATGATTCCGTATAACTAAAAGATGTATAAAATTTAGATTTAATAATTTTTTAAATAATGTTTATAGACCAAAATAAAAATATCATTATTCTCGTAATTTAAATCCCCATAAATGCATCATAAAATTCAGGCAAATCTAACACCTAGATTTTATAAGGAATCTAAGTAATTTTTGTTGAATAATTCTTGAAATATTACATAATTATTGAAATTATTTAGTAGTACACATAATTATTCTCTTTTACTTATATTTTTAAAAAATATAAGTAAAAAAAAGTTTTATATCAATGTGCAGTTTAATCATTTCCAATTTAATTTTGAGTTGAAATTTGTGGTAGCTGACAGATAATTAGAGAGACATATAGTTGGTACGTCAAGAACTTAAGACCTTTATAATTGCATGGGTGAATTATATGACTATTAAAATTTGAACCTTAAAATTTTTTTTAATAAAGTAGCTATTTAAAGACAAGTTACATAAAGTATTTAATTTACAATGACGTCACATAAAGGATTTAACTGACGACATTACATAAAGTATTTAACTCATAATTTTAACAGCATTAAGGTTAGCAAACCAGCTGGTCCCCAAAGGCAGCTATTCTTAAATAAAGCTGATTTATTTAATTAATAATATTGTAAAAGTCGCAAAAAAATTTCTTTATATTTTCTTTTTAGAAAAACATATTTCATATTTATTTCATTTCATGCTGGCACGTGCTGAAAAATATATTTTTATATGTTTAATTTGCAATAGTTATTTATTTTTTAATTTGAATTTTTTTTTCAATCTGATGGCAATATGTTGATAAAAAATAATATTTTCCCTTTCACTCCCAATGTACTTGTGAAGATTAAATTATTGTTTTGTCCGAAAGATATTCTTAAAAAATATAGTTAAAATATTTTTTTTAATTCGTTAAAAATAGAAGTTTAAGTTATATGTTAAAACACTGATACCATTAAAAATTTAATTTTTTAATCTTTAATTTGATGTAAAAATCATCTTGGTACGATTTTATTTTCTGAAGTTATAGTGGAAAAACGTTGTAATTTCGCTTAATTTTTAATGAATTCAAATTCTAACGAAAAAAATTCGAAAAAAGGGCTCCGAGGTGCACATTCCCGACCTCCAAGTTATACATCTACCAAATTTGGTCGCTGTAGGTCCAGCGGTCAGGCCTGTAGAGTGCCAACACACACACACATTGAGCTTTATTATAAGTATAGATAAATCATTTAGATTACTTCAATGCGCATTATACCTCACAATTGTCTGACTGTAAGTGATGTTATTTCAGTTATCTCACTTAAATTATGTTTATTGAGTGCAGGAACTTTTCTAATGGAGTCAATCCCTAAACATCATAGCTCTATTAAAAATATAAATATCCATTCAACTAAATTTCGCGATATTTTACTTTCTTTTATTTGTATTGTAAACTACAGAGATATTAAACACAAACCTGCTTCTTTAGATTTTCATAATGAATGAAAATAGCGCTGTTAAATAGCTTGATTTTCGGGGTAACAATGCAATTTGTTGACAAAAATCAGGAAAATGGACTTTTTAAAAAAATTAACGAAATTCAGAAAAAATTAGTACGACTATTAAATTAGTATCTTTGACAAAAAAAAAATATTTTTGAAATATTTTGAAGTGGTGTGAAATTTATTTTTAATGAAATAGTATTTTCAAGAATTATTGCATAAAATGTCAAAATTCAACTTAACTTTTAACTAATTAAAATTTTTATAAAAACTCCGAGGTACACATTTTTATCCTCCAAGGTAAAATGTATCGAATTCGGTAGCTGTAGTTCAAACAGTCTGGTCTGTAAAGTATCATACACAAAACCCATTTATCTTTATTTCCAACTTGCCGCCCTTGGCGACCATCCGTTTCACCAGTATTAATGATGGCTAAAAGGTTAAATTAATATTTATACAACTTGGTCACATAATAGGTTTTTCAACATAATATTTTTGAGGTTCAAATTTTGATTCTCATTTAAATCACTTATACTATTATGTAGATCTTAAGTCGTTCTGATCATTGTTTTGCGCAATTCTCTCTAATTTCTATTTGCACCCATAAAATTCAGTTTTAAATCAGAGTGGAAATGATCAAATTGCAATTAGTATAAAGACCTATTTTTATTGAATCCAAGCATATCTTTTTGAAAGAAATGAAACTGAAATTTTAGTCGTTCGGCATTGAAGTCTTATTTGCACTGCAGAATTATTTTCATAATTTTTAATATCTCAAAAAATTATTCAACAAAACTTTCATGAATTCTTCTCAAAATTCAGTTTTTAGCTTTATTTTTAAAAGTATATAAATGCTGCGAATAATAGTATTTTTTTTTTTTTCGCTTTATAAATATACTTCAAAAAATTAGGTTTTAAATTTTAGCCATATTCATTTTTTGCAAAATAATCTTGGCATTCCAACTTCTAAATAAATACATAACATTTTCTATCTTCTGCGATTAAATCTGACCGCTTTATTAAGTTTAGAATATGGCAATATTAGAACAATCAACGTTTTCATAATCTACTCCGAACATTCTTGAAAAATTCTGGGTAATGATTGGTTTCTTTAAAACGGTCGATGAATTTTGATTTTAAATCGCCCATTTTTATAGAATAGTGACGTTGAAATGCTCATAAATCGCCTAGTTTTAGTGACTAATTTAGTTAATTGGAGTGCACCTTTTTTTTTATTTAAGATATCAGTATCTCAAGAATATTTTGTTAAATTCACAGGGCAGATGATATATGTAAACATTTAAATTTTGTAATTCATTAGCATTTACTGACTCAATTTAGGTAGAATATAATTATTATTGATAGAGAAAATCATTTCTTGGTGATTCGAAACTCCTTACAATCTCTCTTTCCAGAAGCATCGAGAATGATGTTCTGCAAGAGAAAAGATTATTATTCCAGTAATTTAACGAGACTAATAGGCGCCTGTTCTACTATATGATTTATTCACCTCGTAATGATATTTCATTTCAAAAAATAATATAAATACATTAATGAATTGTTCTGACGGTACTTTATAAAACTTGTCGGCTGCTACGTCACAGGGCTACTCTTGGCCACAGTTATGTATATATATATATATATATATATATATATGAATACAGTTAAAACCAAATCTAGAGTATATTACTAATCTAAATAAACTGGCAATATTGTTTTGAAACTTAAGATAATACTGTAATCAGTTTAAGTAGAATTGGTCCTGAGTACATGATTTTTGAAATCGGATCGAGATTAGTCCAGGATAAAATCAATGTAAAATGAATATACCTTGTATACATTTTTCCAAGTGCCAGTAAGAATAAATTAGGATTAAAAAAATTCTTTTTATTTTTCTTCATAAATTTACAATTAAATTCAAATTCCCAGATAGAATTTCTTGGTATAATCACAAACATTAAATATTATATTAAATTGAAATTTATAATTAGCATTAGAATTTTTTTAAAGCCAGAAAATTGCGCTAGCTTAAATTCATTCATTCAAGTCAACCAATTCAAGCATATTTTATTTAAGTTAATCGTATTCATAGATTAAAAATTCAAAAAAAAAAAAAAAAGAGAACTCTTACCTTATATAGGCATATGCAAATGATTTTATTATTAATACATGATAAAAGCACCGTCTTTTAAAAATAATTTATACCTTTTTTCTCTTATCAGAGATATAATTGCAAAGCTGGGTTCATACAAGACTATCTATTGCACGCAGTAGAAGTTCACACTTCAAAAAAATCGTGTGGTCGCAATGGAAAACAGTAAATAATTTTCCCACTGAGATACCCATTTGCCATTGTCCCTTTGAGGTCACGTGAGATAGGCTGAGTAGAGATCTTGACAATACCAAACATTTTGCAATCTTACGCACAATTTTTTTTTTTTTTTTTTTTTTTTTTTGCATTAAAAAGCCAGTGCTGTAACTAAGGTGGGGCATACAGGGCAAGTGGCCTAGACGCCATTACCAAGGAGTGCAAACTTATCAAATAAATGAATTCCATCTAAGAAAAAACTTTTTGACACCAGTTTTTCAGAATTAAAATAAAACTTTTTTAAAACACAAAATGGTTTATTATTATTATTTTTAATATCTTGATCTATTCAGCTATATAGAAATTTTACATACTCAAGCTCCTATGTAAGTTTCGTGCATCAATGTAATAGTGCAGTTCGGAATGTGAATTTTACAGCAAAAATAATCCCATTTATCCATAACTAAAATCACGACGTTACTTCATTTCAGATTCAATCGAAATGACGGAACTTGAAATGATTATTCTAATTTTCAAGGGCGTGATCACTGCGATCGTTAATGCACTCCAGAAAGAATTCAGATGTCATCATTGATTTAGTAAGTATAGATTGCTTCCAAGGCATGGAATTTTTACCGTAGCTTTTCAGCACCTTTTTCGCCATATTTCATAAAAAAAAAAAAACGATGGAATCATACTTTTATATACGTATAAAATATCTTCTGAGATATAAATTTTATTAGATTTTTAAGAACTAATTTTCATTTTTCCGAATTTATTGTTCCTCACCCTACATACAATACTAATATAGTGATGCTTCAAATATAAATAAACTGCACCATCTTAAGGAATAAAAAATAATGAAATACTCGTCACATCTTCCTCTGTGAAGAGTATTTAAAAAATGTATAACATTTACACAATAAAAATGATAGAACACTTTGAAGTGTATACTCATTATAAAGTAGATTTACACAACACAGTAGAAGAAAATATGGTTGATTCTCGTATGATGTAATAGGTTAATTGAATAAACTCATAATCTTAACCACAAAACAAAGCAGTCACAAACAATTGATTTGTTTTTAAAATGTCAAAAATAGAGTGGCTAATTTCCACTTGAGAGCGCTGCGATCGTTTATCAAAATTTAGTGAGTAATGTTTGGACGCCTCTTACAATGCAAATAAACTTTTAAAGCAATTCTTATTTTTTGGGCACCTTAACTGCTCTTTATTTCTTCAGTTTTAAAGCAGAACAGAAGAAATGAGACAATGAAAGAGAATTAGAGAAGTTACAAAAGGACAAGAAATGAGATGTTCCTAGGCCAAAAGAGAGAAAATTCTTAAAATATAAAAGGGAGCATTCAAGAGTTGGTAGAAAAAAAAGAAAAAAGGAATTTTGAACAAGTTTAAAACTGAAAATTTCTGGATACTACAAAGTGGTGGGAACACTTAAAAAAGAGACTTATTGTAAAATAAAATTATTGTAATGTATACGTACATTTATAGAAGGGAGCGAAAAACATGTAAGAAAAGCATTACAGTGATTTGACATTTCTATATTTTGGGAGTATATAATTTTTTTTAATGAATTTATTTAGAAGTCCCAATATATACATTAAATTGTACTCCTTATTTTATGAAATTACTCTTTTCGAAGTATACAATTAAGCGGAAAAACTAAACTCCAGCTGCCCCTCCTTTTAGAGACATTCTATCCATAATTTTATATACAATTATACCCGCTATACATGCATGCCTGAATTAGATAATTCATACGAATGAATAGACTTATGTGCATGCGCTCATCCATATGGACATAAATGCATATTGATAAGCGAGTAACAGCAGCAATACAATTGATAGAAATCTTACGTAAGAAATGAGTATTCCTCCGCTAGGCTATAGTTTTAAAGTCAAGCCCTCGAGACTTTAGACTCCTGTACGAAAAATTCATGATACCTTTTCTTTATAAAATACAGGGACAGCGCGAACGCAGTCCCAACCACCAAATATTTCACACCCCAAGCACCCACTGACATGCATTGGGAGGGTTTCAGCTCGTGGGTGCCTCAAAACAGCAATTCAGAAATTTCACATATATTATTTTTTATTTATAAAAGAGGTAATACTTTTTACAATAATCTTATGTATTAGCGTTGAAATTTTTTTGAATATTTCTAGTAGTCCATAAATTTTATTTTTCTTGATATTTTTATAGAATTTATGCATCTATAGCAACTGAAACAATCTTATCCAAAATATTTTTACCTTGCTAAATAAAAAAGACCGGGAAAAACTCATAATATACCTTATTAAACTATGAACAACGATATAGAAATGGCGCTGTCAAGCAAATTTTCGCATCCCTACATAGCTACACTATTTTTATGAATATAGCAGCAGCCTTTCTGAAATTACGAAGGTGGCAAGGCACTTTAGTGGGTATACTATATAATTGTTCAAAATTAAATTTTTCGGAAAAATTAATCGACATTTTTTTAAAAACTCTATAAGTATTTTTAATAATGAAAATTAAAGGATAAATAATTGAAAACTTAAAATGATGCACTATCTTGAATAGTGCCTCATAGGACTTATTTCAAAGCAAATGGACAATTGAATAAACACCTGTATTTTCAATGAAATTATGCTTATTACCACAGCAGAAAAAAATTAGAATATTTCAGTCAACAGAAAAAATGCTCTTAAATTGTTGCGTTATTATTAATTTTATTGACATTTAGTTGAAAATAAAAAACAGATGAAAGTAAAATATGCATAAAACTTTGTAAGGATTTTGTAAATGACTACCAAAGACACTCAGAAAATAATAAAACAGAAGGGGGTGAAATATTACTTAGATTTCTGATTTAAGACTGATTTATGCTACTAAGATATTATTACGAACCTGTAATTTTGCTTTCCCACTCTAATACTGTCATCGTAAGGAAGACATATTTACAGTAATCGGTATTGAATAGTGAATGGGTGTGACGTCAGAGGTCCCAGGGCTTGGCGAGCATTTGGCTACTTTGGCGACAAAATGGATAATACCCGAAACATCGAGTATTTTCCCGAGCCGTCCATAAGGAACCGAGATACATCTAGAATGCTCCTGATTGTTCCAGAAGGCTTTTAGCCCCGCCTTTCGTCACTATATACGGCAGCCAGTCTGTGGTGGAGAGAGAAGAGAAGCTGAACGGTCTAGTTTTCAATCGAGAAGACAAGAAGCACGACGTTGAATCGAGAAGACATTAACTGAGTGGTCTTGGAAGCTGAACGAAGTACGGCGGTGGTCGACCGAGTAGACCTAAATAGAGAGGTCTTGAACTGAGGAGTCCTGAACGGAGGACTGCTGGATGGCGTATTCTGACGAAGACTGTGTCGTAGCCCGTTGTCCCGGAGCTGTCCTGAACTGCAGAGTAGTCCCGTTATGCGAAGTAGTGAGTCGGCAGCGAAGGCAAGAAGAGTAGTTTCAGCCTGTTCCGGAGAGACCTATGTGAATGTAGACAAAATCCCTTTAAGATTCCCTCTCCTGCTGAATCCTGTCTGGCCGCTTTGTGAGCTGTGGACGTTGTCACTATGGAATTTCTGCCTGTGGACTACTGTTGCTATTGTGGGCTACTATCTGAAGTAGAGTACTGCTGTGTGCTGTCCTGTGTGTTCGTCTCGTGTATATAGTTGTCTTTTGTAAGTATTTGTCGTCTTTGTGCTGTCCTGTCTTCATCCTACAAATAAACGTCTGTGTTGTGTCATCTACTAAGGTGTGCCGCGGCACACTGGTGTGTCATTTAATACACAATGACAATTTTGTTTCGTAATAATGTCTATTTTTCTAAATATACTATAGAATAATTATTATAACTAAATAATTATTCAATGGTCCCCTGGTGAGAACAGTTGAAAACTGCATAGTGTGTTGTGTAAACACCAAGGCACACCAAATTAATCATAGATAAAGCAAAATGACAATTATGAAAGTCGTTGAAGATTCATGCGCATGTGCATTTGCGCGTGGTACATCACGTTCACTCCTATGTCATTGTTTGACTCGTATGTCACTATTTTACAACACAAAGTTAAATAAACACATTCCTACCACTAACGATAATTATTATTAATTATTTTACTGAATTATGTATGATTAACGTTCTTCGCATAAAAATTTTTAAGTTTTATACCCCTTTAAATATGGATAAATTTTTACGTCGGATGATGAAGATCCCAGCACAAGTGTTGAATTACTGGATAGCCAAACTTGCATACATGGCTGATATATTCGAGCATTTGAATGAACTTAATAAAAAAATGCAAGGTAGAAATGAGAATATTGTGACGTGCTCCGACAAATTACAAGGATTTATTAAAAAACTCGAACTTTGGCAGAAAGAGTTCCAAAAAGGATGTTTGGAAATGTACCAAAGGACCAATCATATTACTATTGAAAACAAACAATTAATTGTGGATCTGGCCCAACAACATTTAAGTATACTTTAGCAGAAATTTGATCAATATTTTTATTCCATTAATACGGAACAATACGATTGGATTCGAAATCCTTTTGCAGCCAATGCTATAAATTCTACTGAAGCACTGCCTCTACAAATTCGAGAGGAATTTACAGATTTAAATAATGACATGACTTTAAAATTATGCTTCTCCGAAGTTCCATTAGATGTTTTCTGGATTTACGTTAAAAAAGAATATCCTCACATTTCTTACAAAGCAATCTTAACATTACTTCCATTTTCGACGACATATTTATGTGAGAAAAGTTTTTCTTGTATTAATTAAAAATGATAAGCGGTCATGCTTAAAAGATCTTGACCAAGTACTTCGGGTCGCGGTGTCAAATATTGATCCGAATATAAAACTTTTGTGTTCATTGAAACAAGCGCAGGTATCACATTAATAATTATTATGATTGCGTAGAAATAAATATGTTATGCGTAGAAGTATGTTGCGTAGAAATAAATAAATTATAAACCATTTATTGTTATGGTTTTATGTATGTATGCTTTTCAAATAAAAAAAAACATTTATTGTAAAATTTGTGTATCAATTAATACCTATATACTTACTAGAAAGAAATAAGGTGCGTCGTAGGTGATAAAAGGTTGCGGAGCACTGTACTAAAGGACTGATCATTGTGAGTGCTCATCATCTTCTCACACCATACACACTTATAGAGGTAATAAGTACCCGACGGATTAGGATAGGAAATCCGTAACAATATGGTTTTTCTTTATTAACCGCTTCACTTAAACATTACAAAAAATTGCAAAAAGTCATCCCTTTTTTAAATTCTATTATTAAACAAAAGGAAACTAAACAAAACAAAATATGAAGGTTTTGGGTTGAATTTTAATTTTTAATTTTTTTATGAGTGTAAAAGCATTTTGTCCTAATATTAGTTCACAATCCTCAGTTATCTCGTGCGAATGTAAAAAAGTTAAATATTAGTCTTTGCATGATACTTTTTAAAAATAGGGACAGCACAAAATGATACTTGACATTCTATACAATGGCATCTGATATCTTTTCTAACTGGTTTACCTCTGGAATCTATTTTACGGGAGCACAGAGTTCACTGTCTCGTTGGATTTGAAGTTTTTTTTTTTTTTTTTTTTTTTTTTCTTTTCAGTAGAAGGAATCACTATCTGAAAAAGCATCGCTATCTTGCATTTTCGGGATTTTTTTACTTTTTTTCAACGCAGCTGTATTTCCTTCCACATTACTAACCGACAAGCAGGCATATACTATACACTAGAGGAATCACATAACCAGGCCTGCAAAAAGAACCGCGAAACCGACACAACTTGACAAACTGCCAATCAAAGATGAGTATTTCATTTCATTTCCTCCAGGCCAAGTAAAAACGGAATAAAATAAATCATAGAGACAAATTCTGTTTGTCTGAGTTTTCTCGGGATAATAATTATCTGCAATAATACAAATCCGAGATAACTCGGAATAGTCAGACAAGTGGTTAAATCTTTTTTTTTTTTTTTTCGAAAGCGTATGCCTTTTCAAAAAAAAAAAAAAATTCTTTATATCTTTCAAAAATATTTGTCCGTGTAAATAAATTATTAAGTCAGGATATTTACTCTTCGAAAAGTTACAACTTGTTTCGTAAATTCCTCATAGGAAAACTATTTCAAACAGTGATTCTCATAACAGACTTCCTGGTCAAATGCCAAAATGACGAGTTTTAGAAAATTGAAAAAGCTCTGCATGCTTTAGTTCTTTAGAATGCTTTTAATTATAATTTTAATCATTGGAGTGTGAGTGTATTTATTTTTGTCTTTATCCTGACTTAAAATGTATAAATTATTTTTTGATGAAATTGGATTGAGGAATAAAGGTAATAGTAAAAATAAAATAAAATATCCCTCTTATCTCGGAACAACTGGAATCTATTTCCAACTTCCGATCAGTCAACATTAATTTTATTCTATATATACACAGATGGGAAAAAAATCCCAGTACCAAGAAAAAATTATTGTACAGTAATGAAATTTTAGGAATACATTTGTCTAGGTAACATATTTAATTGATTAAAGTTTCAAGATCGCAGGTAGAGCCATTGACGAGAAGAGCCATTTCAAATGTGAAATGTTGGTACATTAGTAACCGGTG
>JAPMOQ010004477.1:190980-265935 GCA_026543055.1 Argiope trifasciata | reverse complement strand
AACCGGTGTAACCGCCAGAATTTTGAATGCAAGCATGCAAACGTGCAAGCATTGTGTCGTACAGGTGTCGGATATCAGTTTGTGGGATGGAGTTCCATGCCTGTTGCATTGGGCGGTCAATGCAGGGACGGTTAATGCTGGTTGTGGATGACGCTGGAGTTGTCGTCCAATGATGTCCCATACGTGCTCGATTGGAGAAAGATCTGGTGATCTAGCAGGCCAAGGCAACATGTCGACACTCTGTAGAGCATGTTGGGTTACAACAGCGGTATGAGGGAGAGCGTTATCCTGTTGGAAAACACCCCCTTGAATGCTGTTCATGAATGTCAGCACAACAGGTTGTATCACTAGATTGACGTACAAATTTGCAGTCAGGGTGCGTGGGATAACCCCGAGAGTGCTTCTGATGTCATACAAAATTGCTCCCCAAACCATAACTCCAGGAGTAGGCCCTGTGTGTCTAGGCCGCAGACAGGTCACTAGCAGGCGTTCACCTGGCCTCCTTCTAACCAACAAACGGCTATCACTGCGACCAAGGCAGAACCGGCTTTCATCAGAAAACACAACAGATCTCCACTCCGTCCTCCAATGAGCTCTAGCTTGACACCACTCACATCGCAAACGGCAGTGGTTTGGAGTCAATGGAATGCACTGTACAGGGTGTCTGCTCGGAGCTGTCCTTGAAGTAACCGATTTGTAACAGTTCGTTGTGTCACTGTTGTGCCAACTGCAGCTTGAATTTCAGCTGCAGATGCAGTACGATTAGCCACAGCCATACGCCGAATACGACGGTCTTCCCTATCAGTAGTACCACGTGGCCGCCCGGAACCTAGTCATCTTGAGGCAGTACTTTCCCTTGACCACTGCCGCTAATACTCATGCACAGTGGATACATCCCTTCCAAGTCTTTTTGCAATATCGCGGAAAGAAAACCCACCTTCTCGTAGCCCTACAACACGACCTCGTTCAAACTCAGTGAGCTGTTGATAATGGCTTCTTCGTCTTCTCAAAGGTATCCTTGACTAACATTAACCCACTACGTCAAATCTAAACTGTAAATAACGATCACGAACCTTACAGCGCTTATTTAAAGCAAACCTCATTTGCATGTTCATAGTGTCGCTACTAGCGCCACACTTACGTGCGTAGCTCGAAATTTGAATCGACGTCATCTTTCAGATGTATAAACATGCCTACCAAATTTCGTTTATCTAGCACAGCTCCTTCCTAGTGTTGGGATTTTTTTTTCATCAATGTATATATATTTATATATATTAAAAAAGCCAGTATCGCCATTTTCCTTTCGTTATTTTTGAAATTATTCTAACTGCATAAACTCCATTTGCAAGTTTAAGCCTTGAATTCAAATTTTCCCTACTATAGTTTAAAATCAGTTTTCAACTTCAATTTTTAATCATTTAAAAATTTAACTGAATAAAGAGCTCACATTTTTTGCTCACGTTTGTAAATAGAACACAAAAATTTCTAAGTGAATTAATATGAATGAAATTAATAAAAGTAATTAAAAAAGGATTTAGTACCTGGGAAACTAAACTTCGCTCGGCAGGGTTTTTTTTTTGGTATGTTATTTCGGAGAAAATATTTAAATAGGTAATGCTGCTTGTACGGCGAGTTGCTGGTTAACACAATAATTGTATTGTTGCTATTGAACGTGATGCGAATGCATTCGTGCTCTGATAATGTCATACAACATAACCTCACAAAGTTTTGAGATACCAGTGGGTTATTGTCCTATGGCAACGATGTAAGTACCCCAAAAAGTTACGAGATTGCGCTCTATGACATTGTCAGCATTCGGGCAGATAGAAAAGGGCTCTAATAGTTAATTGTTAAAAAAAATCCTTTTTTGGAAAGATATTTGAGTCGTATCCGAGTTACAGGAATTAAATTTATACATAGAGATACATAAAAGAATTGTTATTTTAAAGTTATAAGATTTACAAAAAACAGGAAATAATTTATTAAAATACACTGATAGAAAAAAAAATCCCAACACTAGGGAGGAGCTGTGCTAGATAAACGAAATTTGGTAGGCGTGTTTATACATCTGAAAGATGACGTCGATTCAAATTTCGAGCTACGCGCGTAAGTGTGGCGCTAGTAGCGACACTATGAACATGCAAATGAGGTTTGCTTTAAATAAGCGCTGTAAGATTCGTGATCGTTATTTACAGTTTAGATTTGACGTAGTGGGTTAATGTTAGTCAAGGATGCCTCTGAGAAGACGAAGAGGCCATTATCAACAGCTCACTGAGTTTGAACGAGGTCGTGTTGTAGGACTACGAGAAGGTAGGTTTTCTTTCCGCGATATTGCTGAAAGACTTGGCAGGAATGTATCCACTGTGCATGAGTATTTGCGGCAGTGGTCAAGGGAAGGTACTGCCTCAAGAACACCAGGTTCCAGGCGGCCACGTGGTACTACTGAGATTGAAGACCGGTGTATGGCTGTGGCTAATCGTACTGCGTTTGCAGCTGAAATTCGAGCTGCAGTTGGCACCACAGTGACACAACGAACTGTTACAAATCGGTTACTTCAAGGACAGCTCCGAGCCAGACGCCCTGTATAGTGCATTCCACTGACTCCAAACCACTGCCGTTTGCGACGTGAGTGGTGTCAAGCTAGAGCTCATTGGAGGACGGAGTGGAGATCTGTTGTGTTTTCTGATGAAAGCCGGTTCTGCCTTGGTCGCAGTGATAGCCGTTTGTTGGTTAGAAGGAGGCCAGGTGAACGCCTGTTAGTGACCTGTCTGCGGCCTAGACACACAGGGCCTACTCCTGGAGCTATGGTTTGGGGAGCAATTTCATATGACAGCAGGAGCACTCTCGGGGTTATTCCACGCACCCTGACTGCAAATTTGTACGTCAATCTAGTGATACAAACTGTTGTGCTGCCATTCATGAACAGCATTCAAGGGGGTGTTTTCCAACAGGATAAAGCTCGCCCTCATACCGCTGTTGTAACATGCTCTACAGAGTGTCGACATGTTGCCTTGGCCTGCTAGATCACCAGATCTTTGTCCAATCGAGCACGTTTGAGACATCATAGGACGACAACTCCAGCGTCATCCACAGCCAGCATTAACCGTCCCTGCATTGACCGCCCAAGTGCAACAGGCATGGAACTCCATCCCACAAACTGATATCCGACACCTGTACGACAGAATGCATGCACGTTTGCATGCTTGCATTCAAAATTCTGGCGGTTACACCGGTTACTAATGTACCAACATTTCACATTTGAAATGGCTCTTCTCGCCAATGGCTCTACCTGTGATCTTGAAACCTTAATCAATTTAATATGTTACCTAGACAAATGTATTCCTAAAATTTCATTACTGTACAATAATTTTTTCTTGGTGTCGGGATTTTTTTTCCATCAGTGTAATAATTATGAAAAAGAGAAAAGAATACTTGATGTGGGATGATACAACTGGTTTAAAAACTACAACAATCTTGAAATTTTACTGAAATTTAAACTATATTAATACTGTTAAAATTGCCATTTTTTCTATTAGCCATTATAGCTTACTACCATTTTTCTTATAGCCTAAGGGGTCGCTGTGGCCTGGTGGTAAGGTCTCGGCTTCGGAACCGGAGGGTTTCAGGTTCGAGTCTCGATTCCACAGAAGAGCCGTCGTGTAAGGGGGGCTCTTGCACGTTAAATCTGTCAGACCAAACATCCTCCCACTGGTGTGGAGAGGGGGGTGCCAGTTCAGGTGTCGTCCTCGTCTTCTGACCGTGGTTCAAAATTACGAGGTCCGTCCCAAAATAGCTCTCGTGTTGCTTTAAAACGGGACGTTAATATAACTAAAACTTATAACCTAAATTAGATTTTCCCTACTGCAAAATATTTTATTTGTCAAAGTTTTTATTAGATATTTCTATTATTCATTATAGCAATCAGTTTAATTCAATTTGAATTGCATACAATTCCTCAATGAAATGTAGCATGCATGTTCTTTAGCACTTTGAAGATTTAATTATCTTATTAAAATGCTCCGAAGCTCAATAAATAAGGTAGATAAACAGATTTAAAAAATTTTCACACAAAATTTTGTAGTTTCTTATTGCAAGGACACTTTTTTATACACCTTTAAATAAATTGCTTTACAATGACACTAAATTTTATTTTCCCACAATTGCTCAACTAATTTTTCAAAGTTAATTTAAATAAGATTTCTAGCATTTCCTTTTTACTTTTCCGTATAATAAAAAAAAAAACCTGAGTTCAAAATTGTGATGAATTTCTATATTTTCAAATCGCCTTTAGTGTGAAAACCAAATCTTGAAATTATATCAATCTACCAGTGATTAGTTCGACAATGCTTTGAATTATACGGATGAAATTTGATATATAGTCTTTTCACATGAATTTTGTAGATTTTTATCAAATTTTGAATGGAATCCATTTACAATGAATTTGTTCACCTGACTGTCCGAGTGCACGTGAGCAGGATAACTAAAGAATCAGTTGGATAAAATTTAGTACACTCATTTTTCACCTAAAGTGTAGAGTCGGGTCAAACTTTTAATAAAATTTGACCAGGGGTTGACCATCTATCAGCAAGCACATTTTCATGCATTACTTGATAACACGAAAATGCAGGCAAATTAATGAAAAATTTCTCTTTTAGCTCCAAAAATGCAGATTTGTTAAATTTTGAAATGAATATGATTTCTTGTCTGTCTGTAATGTCGTGTGCATATAAACGTGATAAATCATTAATGCAAGTTAATGGGATAGCTGTAAAATGCAATCACTTAAATAGGTGGAATTAGGTACTTGTGTAGTATGTGATCTTGTCACTAAAACTGTAGATGTGCGTCAAATTGGTTTTATTCGATGGACAAAAAAGCGTCAAAAATGTATAAAATGTTTTTATTTATTTATTTATTAAACTAGGTAATACAGATAGATTGCTTCTTGGTGCTTATAAGTGAGACTGAAAATTAAAATCTGAACATTAGTAGTATTCCCAATTTGGCTGAAAATCCAAAGTTTTATGCTAGAATGTTACACTTTTATATGTAAGTATGTGAAAAAATTTCAGAAAGATTTATCTGACAGGTTTACTTTCTTGTATGCGAAATATAGAAAGTGCAAGTGCTGTAAGCAGCACAAAAATTTGGAATCGAGATTTAGACGAATCTTATTTCATACCTCACTGACTTAAAAAACAGTAAATTTTTTGGAACTCTATCTGTTTATTTGTGAGCGTTATAATTGAAAAAGGATTTAACCTTGATGGCTAAAATTTGGTTTGTAATCTCAGTAACTTTTTTTTTTTGTAAATCATATACTTCTCAAATTCAATTTTAAGAAGTATGTGTACATACATAAAATTTGGTCCATAGATTCAGTATTTAAAATACAGAGACGTTTCAAACTTTGGAACAAAACTCATAAATGGAACATTTAGTAAATGAAATTTGGAAACAGCATGCAATTTTAATATCTGAATAGGTTTTTATAAAATTTTTAATCAAATACATCAAAGGATTGAAAGCCATTTTATTTGTACATTGTCACGCATGTGAGGGCAATAATTCAAAAATGACTTAAATAAATAAAATTTGGTATGAGATATTGCTTCTAAAATGACAGTTCTGGGTTACAGATTTTGATATCATTCGAATAAAAATAAGGTGTTCAAAATGAATACTTAGCTTTCTTCTCTATACTATAAAGCAGAAAAGGATAAGTGTTTTTAATGTAAAAATCTGGGTACTCCTCAAGTTCATAGTATCCGATTAGAATGAGCGTACTGTGTACACAAATAGGAATATTACAGAATAATATTAATATATTCTGTAATATTTAAATATTACAGAATAATTAAATTGATAATATAGATATTTTAAATTTTTTTCTTAAATTTAATATTTTTTGAAAATATTACGTTTAATGCTTATTCCATTCCTTTCAGATATATGCTGAAAATTACACCCTTTTGTATTTAGTTTGCAGTAGGAGTTAATTTTATCTTTTAATTTAAATTTCTCAACAGCTAAATATTCATACTCATATGTAACGTAAGGTAAAATTATATTTTGTGAAAATGAATTGTTTGAAAATATGCATAAAGTTTTTTATTATAGACTAGCCGCCTTCGGCGGCCAGCTGGTTCGCCATGAGTAATGCGTTCTAAAATTTTCAATTAAATCACATGTTCAATAGCCTTGAAGTAATACCGGGCATAGATTGGCCTGAAATTAATATTTTCTTTAAGATGATGGACGGAAAGCTCTAAAAGAAAACATTTTCCTAATAATATTCTTTAATTTTATAAATCAGTCAGTTTTAATCATCGGTTATGCTTCCAAAATATTAAAAATGTTTTTTTCGGTGATGTTGCCAAAATATTAAATATGTTTTTTAAAGAAAGCGAAAAAAATTATTGAATTAATGATACAGATATTGCAAACGATTATAGAAATATGCCATTAAGTCGGATTTCAATGCATATCCTGTCTAAATTCAGTCAGGTTTACCGTAAATAAAGAAGATTTGTTGAATTAATTATTTAGATATTGCAAACGATTGTAGAAACCTTTGCTTTGCATTTATTTTTTTAGAAAATATCACATTTTATATTTCTTTTATCTTATCCTGTCACTCGCTAAAAGTGGCATTTCTTTAGGTTTATTTTCCGATGATAACTGTTTATTATTATTATTATTTTTTAAATTCGAACTTCCGTCATTGTTTTATTTTATCCAGTCACGTGCTAAAAAAAACCTGGTTAAAATATTTCTTTAAAAATAGAAGCTTAAGTTATACATTAAAACACTGATACCATTAGAAAGCTAATTTTTAAATCTTCAAATTGATGTAAAAATCATGTTTGTGCAATAATATTTTCGGAAGTTATAGCAGAAAAACGTCGAAATTTCGCTTAAATTTTAATTAATTCAAATTAAAATTAAAAATTCGAAAAAAGGGCTCCGAGGTGCACATTCCCGACGACCTCCAAGGTATACATGTACCAAATTCGGTAGCTGTAGGTTCAACGGTCTGGCCTGTGGAGCGCCAACACACACAGATTGAGCTTTATTATAAGTATAGATTAAAAATAGAAACTAATTTATGCTAAAAAACTTATATTGTTGGAAATATAATTGAATTTTAGGCAGTAAAAATGTTTTTTTTTTCTGTGGATATTATTCGTGCAATAATGCCAAAATTTCGTTTAATTTTTTGTTGATTAAAAATTTAAATCAGTTGCTTCGAGGTGTTCTGACCTCTTATAAGTTTGGTCGCAATAAGTCAAACGGGCATGCCTGAAAAGAGTCAACGTGCACATTTAACATCCTTATAAAGATATATTACTTTAGTACTGCATTTATATATATTCATGTTTATCTAAATGTGTCAAACAAATTTACGATTTTTAGATAAATAGCAACATCCAAGTATGATTATATAAAATTTTCAATAGAAGATCCCTCATATTTTTGTTGATATCTGAGAATTTATAATGGGCGTTATTGAAAAATAATGCTATCTCTACTCTCTTGAATTAGAAATTCATAAATTTTGTTTATTGTCTATTACAATTAATTAATTACCACGATTCAGTTAGAAAAAAAAGTCAGCTACCACTAAAAGTATGAGCGATTGGGAGGTATCTCGAATTCGGAAATAAAACTTTGCATCAAAAGTTTCCATTAACATTTCATATCATTATTATATTCATTTCCAATTATATGGACTCATATAAATGAACTAAAATAATCAATAATGATTTATTAATTTTCTATTAAGATGGTTAATTTTGTGTTAATGCATAAATATACTTCAATAACTATTGGCAGCGTGTGAATGCTAACTTGGGGAAGATAATTAACTATATGATCGTTAATGGAATTAGCCTAATTAATGAACGATTCTTTGTGAAAGAACACTCACTAGAAACTTACGGTTTTAGAGGTCAATTCTTAGTTTATGTAGTAAGGACTACAAAATTGTTTTAATTCTGAAATATTAAATTTTTATCTTCCTTTCAAAGAGAAAGAGATGAAACTGATTTAACTGCCATTTGGGATTAATGTTCTTTTGTTCATTGTGGTGCTCTTGGTTCAGCAATAAAAAAAAATATTAGTCGCCTTCCCCTCCCCTTTTTTCATCACATATAATCTACAATTTAAAATGATTTACCAAACATATTCGGAGATTCAGATACAAAATTAATTTCTTGTTATCAGTATAGAAGAATCTTTCCAGATATGAAAGGAAAATATTTGTATATTTGATAATTGAACTTTGATAAGTTATAAAAGTGTTTCCAAAAGGATTTCTTTCGAGAAAAGGAAATTGATAGCATGGAAAGAACCTGTGGTGACATCTTAATAAGCCAGTAACTACCACTAAACAATGGTGGCCATTTTTGTATGGTGGATAAGTTACTGGCTTTCAAACCCAGTAACTTATCCACTATACAAAAATGGTCACCAATGTTTAATGGTAGTTACTGGCTTATTAAGATGTCACCACAAACCTATATCAAGATTAAAGCTTTAAATGAAGGCGTTGAAAGATCGCGTTTTCATTTAAATTAAAAGTTTAAATGTGTATAATAACCTCAATCAATAAATTAAATGCATCTGACCCGACCCCATTTGCTGTTTTGGGTATACAATGTAAATAAATTGTTTTTACGTTAGTTATGTGTTTTTGTTATTAAATTGTATTTATGTCATATATTTTTTGTATATACTTATACTTTTAAACGTATCGATTTTAGGTTAGGTTTATTTTGTCATTATTTGAGTTTTTTTTGTACATGTAAATCAAAATTTCCATACGAACAGAGTTCAGGGGTGTTTGTGGGACCCCAAAAAATCCCCTGAAACTTTTACGGACTTACTACCGACATTTTGGAGTTTCGAGAAGGGGGGGGGGAGATATGAAAAATTACAATTATGAAGTATTGAATGACCTAATTATAAAAGTCCAATGAATTACTTTTTTTTCAAAATTAATAACCTTATATTTTCAAACATATAAACTACTACATTTTATGTAAATATTTTAAATTACCTGAATTAATTCTTTAAAAAAATCATCTAATTTCTGCTGCTTTTTTTTATTTTCTGATGTTTGTGGGCTTGTCTTTCTTTTGTGGTGAACTTCATAATTGCAGGAACTTCATAATTGACTTTTGTTTTCCTCATTTACAGTAGAAGAAATTTCCTCGAGAACTGCACATGCAGAGGTAGAAACAGTTTGCTTTTCTGCTAATGTAGAAGGTTTTTCAGAGACTTTTATAGGTGACTCATCTGAAATACATGTTTTTAAGTCCTCTTGATATGTTTTCCAACTTCTGGTCATATTCAGTAAGAGATCTTTGTGAATTGGATCAGTCATAGGATTTTTTGAGCCATATATTTCACATGAGGTTTCTTTAGAAGCCATTAAATCATATTTAATAGTCTGCACTGCATCTAGGGAATCAATCTTAATAGAGGTTCTATAGTCAGTGACAAGTGTATCCATTAAGTTGAATGCACTTTCCACTAATGCACCATGGAAGCAACTAAGGCAGGCTTTGACCAATTTAGCCAATGTAGGATACTTATAATCATTTGTGAAATTATCTTTCAAATTAAAAACTTTAGACCAATATTTATCAATTGTACACTTGACTTGATTTCCACTTTCATCAGATGTGTAGAGCATTTCTTTGGTGATATCAATATCACTCTGGTATAACCTTATTTCAGCTTCTACTTTTGACTTTTCATTATCACTAAAAATATGGGACATAAAAGATGATAATTTTTCAAAAGCTAATATTGTACTGGTTTTACCTCTTAGTTCTGGATCTAATGCTGTAAAACTAATAAGATATGAATTTTTAAGGGGTAATTTCTGTTTCATATGCTGTGCTGTATTAGTATAAGCTTTCATCAGAGAAATTTGGAATTCTTTTGCTATTGGATGATTTTTTGATAATTTCTTCAGGAGAGTGGAAGCTTCTGCACCAGTAAATATTACTTTGCTAGGTAGATGGAATTCTGGATTTGTGACATCAACCTTTAATAAATCATTATAATATGTGCACTCTATATTTTCTGGCTTCATAAAAAAAAAGAGAAAATTTTTGCCATCAATTTAAAAATACTGGAATGTATTAAATGAAGCATTGGTTTTTTTTGTTTCAAAAAATTTAATATATGTGTTGAACTCTGGTAATACTGCTGAATATAATGCCATATGCAATAAAGTTTTGCATAACAAATAACCCATTTAGTATTCTTTTTTTTTCCGAGCTAAAGCATTCTTTGTGAGTTGTGGGGAATGCAAGCAAGAATACACCCCTTCAGTAATTTTTTTCTGAGCTGCAGAAATATTTCTTTTATTGTATACAATTTCAACATAAGAAAAGTAATCCCCTTTATCAGTTTTATCCAAGTAGTGAAAATAAAATGCAATAAGAGCATCCCACAGATCTTTGATTCTTTCTAAAACACATAAAATGTACACCCATCTGGTCTGGTCTCTTCAAGGACTTAAGTTTTTTAATGGCAAGGGATTCACATTTTGAAAAAAATTCTCCCTTTTACTGCAGCTTTTCATATCAAAATAGATGTCATCAAACAAATCTTCTAAGTATCTATCAAAACATGAAGCAAACTTTTTTGCACAGTTATTAGCTGTGTGATATGTGTCACCATCAATATCTAATAAGTGGGGTGCTTTGTTTGATCATAGTCAGGTTTCAACACCCCCTTTTTTTTGCCACTCATGGTGTTACATGAATCCATTAATACACTAATTAAGTTTGTCCATGGATTATTATTATCTTCAATAGTATTAACAACTGCTTTAAAAACAGCTCCTGAATTGCAAGATTCCATCTTTAGAGACGCAAAATGATGAACTACAACTTCATTTTGATTGTTGTCATAAAACTGCACCAATATTGCCAGTATACTTTCTTGAGCATTGCTAGTACTTTCATCCAAATTTAGAGAAAATGGAGTCTCCTTTAAAGTTTTAACGATATTTTCCTTAATAGTTTTTGAGAGCCTATATTTCATCTTATGACATGCAGTAGTCCTGGACATTTCCAACGAGTTTTGTGCCGTCTGATCGCGGCTCAACTGTTTGCAGAGTTCAATTAAATTGGGAGCTACATTAAAAGAGAGAATTCCCGGCGATAAACGAAGTTATTAATACCTCTTGGCGTGCTTTTCTTGTCACTATATCCAATGGCCGAGCATTAGTCTGCAGTAAGTCATCAGTATTTTTTGAATTAGCATAATTACTTAAAGTCATTGAATGTCTAATGCACTTTGAATATTTTATGTGCGTCACAGTTATAGAATGATTTGTGAAAGCCTTGAATCCTTCCCCACCATACTTCAGCAGTGAGTTACAAAAAACACAATATGCTTGTCCAGCAACATTTATTTTCTTGCCCCATGTGCCGATGGTATCCCCATTATTATCTCTCTGTTCAATCAAATTCCACCTAAATGCATTCCGGACACCTTCTTCTAATTGTATAATATCACTATTTATATCGAGAAATTTCATAGTAAAATTCACTTCCGTACATAAATAAAAAAAATATTTCAATAAACGAAACAAAAAATTAAATGAAACGAAAATTTTACACAGCGGAGAAAAAAAAAAAGTTGCGATCAATGACAAATAGCTAATACGGCGAAAAATCCCCCTTCTCTACTAATTGGCGCCACACTAGGAAAGATAAGACCTTTGAACCCAGAATCACGTGATCGCACATCTGGTCGAACGTAGTCTCTTCCTTTTTTTTTTCTGCCGCGCCTACTTGCCAAAAAGAATCCAGAAGAGAATGTCCGAGAACCGGGGGAATGAGTCATAACTCGAAATAAGGAAAGAACAAAAAAGGAGTTTTTTTCCCCCTTTTCACGCATTATCACTGCCTTTCGAGAAAGAAAGGAAAAGTTTTCACCACACACACTGACCTTGCGTTTTCTGCTTTCTAAGCAAACAAAATTACCCAGATCAAAAAATAATTCATTATTATTCCTACTTCCTTTTTGAACGACGATCCCCGGAATTTCCGGGTATCGAAGTTCAAAATCCCCGGAGCACAAACACCCCTGCAGAGTTGCGGGTAATAGATAGTACATCTATAAGAGGGTCTAAATGAAGCAAATAATTACTTAGTATGTAACAAGTCTGTTTAATGTTTTAATAAATGCAGAAAAGTTAGCTTTTATCTAGATCCTCGGCAATATATTTTTCAGACACTGATATTTTAAATAAAAAGAGATAAAACTTCAATCAACTAAGCCAGCCTGACTGCCTTATAAATGTTTGAATATCACTATTCAATAGAAGAGGTTAACCTGAGAAATTTTTGTGATATTGTATAAATTATGAAAATTATTCTACAGATTCAAATGCTAATGGATTCTGTTTTAAATATTGACATTAATGGGACTGCACTAGTGAATTATAAGACCATCAAGATTTAAGCCTTAAAAATATTTTGATGAAATAGCTATTAAGTGTCATTACATAAAGTATTTAATTGACCATTTTAAAGAGTATTAAGATTGCCAAACTGGCAGATTGTGAAAGGCAGCTAGTATGTAAATAATTTAGACAATTCATATAATTCCAATTTCTTTCCAACTAAACATTTTTTACCTTTCTCTTTTTTTAAAAAGCTTTTACATTTTTAGACACCTCTCCCCCCTTTTATATAACAATTATTTGGATAATGTTAAAATACAATCATTTTTTTTTTTGTATGTGAGTTTTTTTATAAAATAAAATAACCAATACTGATGGGGAAAAAAAAATGAAACAACAGTATGCTAAAATTTCCATTTTATTCCTCTACAAATTCAGGTTTAAAAAAATGTTTATTTTTTTTCTGTTTGAGGAAAATAAATAGCTGAATGAGAAGGCAATCCACAAATTGCTGACATTTACCAACATTGGACAAATGAAGAGAGCTCAATCCTTACTGCATTTTAAATTGTATTTCACATTCTTTGAAAGTTGATTATAAGAAATTAAAATACATTAAGGCAAGGAAGAAGGGTCACAGAATGAAATTAACAAATTGTCCCTATAAATTTAGAACTTCTTTCATTTAATAAATGCAGATATTTGGCCAAGTATACAGTATTATTAGGTAACAGAACAATCACACACATAACTTTAAAAAAAAATTCATACATGTATAAAGTTTTAGAGCTGGTTCACAATATTTTGATAACAAATTCGAGAAGTTACTTTAAACAGCAACAATTAAAACTTAAGGTATTTTTTTATTTGTACAATACTTTCACACTGAAAGTATGTTACAAATATAAAAGTTACAATCCTAATGGATGACAATGAGAAATGATTGAACTGTTTAATTCCTTTTTCGGATTTAGTCTACAAGGTGTGTCTCTTATTTTAAATAAAAGAATATAAACATCCTAAAAAAACAATATTCATATTTACAGGAAAAGAATTAAACAAGATTTACATTGTTATGAAACAAATATATCTATAACAAATGATTTTATAAATAATTATCACAGACAACAATCTTCAAATTAAAACAAATGGCAATGCTTATATAGAGTTCATGGAAGCTGCAGAAATATTTATTGGAAGATTATTTAATAAATAAATAAAAAATACTTTGATATGAATGTTTCATATGACAATTTTTCTACATTAAAAATTTGGAAGAAATTTATTAATATCAATTTATTGAATGCAACCAAATTCATAATTTTAGAAACTTCTTTGAGCATGGATGTTTCAGACATTAAAACAAGTAAATTAAATTAACCTAAAAAGTCTTAATTTTAATATTACATTAAAAACATCAATAATATTACAAAATGAAAAACAAATGAGAACCATTAGAGAATTCTTTGACTAAAAGGATTAAATGTGAAAAATAACATCAGAAGCAGCAGCATAAAACAGCAATATTATAACTCTTAAACCATAACAAACATAATAGAAAAAATTGTGCAGGAATAGTCTGAATTGGTTTAACAATCAAAAATTGGCAAATCATAGTCAACAACAAAAATATATATTTAATTCATGAATATGAGTTATGATAAAAATGATTTAAATAAAATTCTTTAAGAATGCAAGAAATATACAGCAAAATGAATCTCATAATACAAAAATCTTTCTTTTCTCCGGTCCATTATATAAACACTGTATAACTTTGGCAGCTGTTTAATCTATATACATATTTAATTTATTTACACACTTACAAAATTCATTGCATAGTATAAAACTTTAGAAAGTGTCTTCAGTATGCAAAGAAATGTCTTTCTTCTCTTGAAGCACCATTTAGGAATTTTGAGTATCTTATATTACATATAACTACATCTCACTAAATGTCTTGTTGGGAAGTCCCTGTTTTTGAACAAAGAATACACACAAAGTGGCATGAACGTCATTTGCTAAATAATGGATGGAATACGATATTTCTCCACAATGGCAAGCTCAAGGCTTTAAGTAACCATAGGTCTAGCTGTCATTAAGAACACATTTTAAGATCAAGTATTTTGGAAAGATATGTCATTTTTCAAGATAAGGTCATTTTAAATACGATTTATATAGCAAAGGTCTTCTAACAGTTTCTCGTTCTTGTTCCATTAAGTACAGCAAATCTCTTATGTTGACTCTTTTCACACGTGGACGAGCCTAAGGAAAAAAAAAAATCATTGTTAGTTTCATAAGAATATTTTAATGTGCATTATAAAACTCAACGATTAAATAGAGAGTATTTATTAAAAGAAATTCCAACTATATTATTTATTAGTAATTAATAAGTCAATCATTAAAAAAAACTGTTCAGTAAATATTCAACATGAACAGAAAAAGATTTTTGAAATACTCACATGATAATAATCGTACCATTTTAAAACACACAAGATTAATTCAATAATAAAAAAAACGCCATATCCTCTTTTAAGATTATGATCCAATAACAAAGTCAAATTTGCTAAGAACTGGTACACTTAAAAATTTCAAGCCAGTGTTAAATGGTTAAATAAAAGTAAAAAATGACATGTAGAGATAAATATAAAACCATACCATAAGCCCAAATGGTTTAAAATATGAGAAAAAGGTGAGGGAGGGTGAGTGAAAAGTGAGTAAATTTATAGGTCATGTATACTGGTAAATTATTAAATAAAACATCTACTTTCAAGATAATAAATGTTCAAAAAGCATAACTTTATGAGAAAATGATTGAATGTATCAGGAAAAATGAAAAACCCCAGATATTTGAGTCACAAATTCTTTTAGATATTCATTATCATTTCAATAAAAAGTATCAAAAGTTTTCAAAACGAGATATAGAAATGAAAAACAGTGTTGCAAAACTGTATTATATTTTTATATAGAAAACTAACACACATTGATCCGGCAAATCTTCAAAATGCACACTAAAGAGAGAGAAAGAGAGAGAGAAAAAAAAACTATACTTTATATAACTGCAAGAGACATTCAACATTTTAAACTTCACTCACCTGAAATTTAGATGGATTGTTACTGGATCCTGGATATGACCCAGGGGAAGTCTGGAAAAAAAAATAATATATACATATATATATATACACACACACACACACATACTGATATTCATCCTTTAAATCTTGAGATCTTTTTTTTATATGTTTTCTAACCAACACAAGAAAAGAAGAAAGAAGGGGGGGGGGTGAGACAACCCCTTTGAGGAAGGATGAACTTCAAACAGTTTATATCGGAGAATTGGAGTTTTGAAATGTCTTTTATATTTTAACATTTACATAATATTTCAGCACAGCTATCAATACATCACTGTATTGATAGCTTTTTCACTGTATTGATAGCACTTTCTAAAGCATGCATTACATTTATGTGAGTGATTTATCTAGAGATCAATGAATAATAATAACAAAAAAGGAACTAGTCACATTTACACACAGCATTTTAAATGTATTAATTTAATCTTAGTATAATATATATCTAGTTTCAGAAAGCCTTGACAACACTGATATATAGATGAGAGAAGTATAACGATAAGGAGTCATAAAAACAGCTTTGCAGGTATTCAATAAAATAAGTGAAAGGAAAGCACTATTTTAAAGATTTCTGAAGTGAATTATTTCTTTATTTTTAAAATATTTACATTAAAACTGAAATTTGATAGATTTGTAATACTCAATAAAAGGAAAATGCAAAGCTAACACAATAAAAAATAAAGCACCACATATATTTCATAGAAAATATGAATATAATTAATTTTAAGATTACACAGAACAAACATCAAAGTTTGGAAACAAAATGATATAAGATATTAGCAAAAGCAAATAATATATACATCAATTTCAAAATCTATCCTGTATGATGAAAAATATATTTTTAATTTACACATTTAATCTCAAGTACAAACAACACATAATATATTATCAAATGAACTTACTTGATTTGATATTGAAGAATTGTTTTCTAGTTTGGCTTTTTTCCTAGGACCTATTGCTAATAATGCTGTTGTATTGGCTTCTCTTTGCCTGAGTTCTTCTAACTCAGCTCTTTGCATCTTTATAAAAAGAAAAAATAAATTAACTTAAGGCCCCATAATATTGAGACAAATAAATAAAGAAGTTTTAAGAATACAATAAAAATATAGGCATACTCTTAAAGTTACAAACAAAGATAAATGAATAAATTTTAGAGAAAATAAATAAAAATAAATGCCCCAATAACAAATTTTTGAAAAATGAAGCTTAACAACTGTTAACCATGTTATTTTAATAAATGAAAATAATCTAATTTTTTTGTGCAGACACTTGCCTCTTTGGCTTTTTGCTTTAATTTCAGCTGTTCCGGATCTTCCAGTTTGGATCGACTCTACATAAAGAGAGAACAATTTAAAGCCATTCAAATAACTTAGTACAAAGTAACATTAGTAATGAAAGAAAAATGCTTTTAAAGAATATTAAAAGCGATTTAGCATAATGTACCTTTGCAGCTCGAAGCAAGATTTCTCTCTCCTGTTCTTCATGCCGTCTTTTTTCTAATCGATCTAATTCTTCAATGAATTTGATTTGAGATTTTACATCTTGAGTTATTTCATACCTGTTATCATTCTGCAAAGGAAAACATTTAAAATGAAATAATTAAAACTAAACAGTATAAAAATTAAATTTATGCTTGTTATTTCATATTTGTTTTCATTCTAACTTCATAGAAACATTTAAAAAAAACAAACCCATATGCATTATTTTAAGTGTGATTGCAGTAATTTAAAAGGTTTATAAAAACACTATTTATTCTAAATCTTCAACAGAAAATTAGATTGAGGAATTGACTTTTATATAGTGCTAAAGAACAATTAAAAAAACATATTGACAACAAAAAATAGAATTTCAAATTCTACAGCAATTTTTTAAAATTTTAAATAGCAATATCCATAAATATGTTAAATATTTTCAGCACTTTCAGATAAGCTTATGCTACTTTTTATGAATGGAAATGAAACAGAAAGAATTACTATAGATATAACATTGTTTTAACGAAGCTTATACTCAGATAATATATAACAATAAAAAAATATGTGCAGCTATCTATTAAGATACTTAGAAATCAGATACATTGGCAATCAGCAATTGTTTTTTACAAACTTTTATTAAACTAAAAATTAACAGAAATTTTGATTTTTACCATATTTATTATGGTACAATATTTTTCTTAATGACTGATACAATTTTATCAAAATATTTTTTTTTTTTGTATAATTTGCCATAAAATTTATTAAGTGAATGCTTTCACTATTTTTTCATATATGCTTTCCCATTTGAAAAGCCAAGGAATCAAAATTATGCTCATACTGTATTTTATATTATCATCCCCCAAATAATTCGTTTCATTAATATCTTATTGAATTTAAAAGTAAAATCTGATATGGACTTAAGTAAATTAGATCTGCTAAGGTGAGAGATTTTACTTGGTTATTACTTTTTTTATTCAGTTGTTTGAGTCCAATTTGTTGTTAAAACGCTGATATAAACATTGATTGTACTGCAAACATTTTATTTAGTTTTGGAATCAATTACCCATTTCATATAAAGAAAAGAAGAAACAGAAGTCGAAGCACTATATGACATCAGATATACAAATTGTTTTTCCTGTGACTGTGAAGTCATTAGGAGCTTCACCTACACAGTTATCATAACAAAACTGGTATAAACTCATATTATATATATATATATATATATATATATATATAGGGAGAGCATAACTAATAGTAGGAATTGAGTACAATACCTTTGGCGTTTCAACACGATGTTCTGCAATGACACTAAGTTTTTCAACAAGATTTTTTAATCTAATTTGGGAAGCATGAGAAACAAGGTTAATAACATCAGGTGAGACATCATCCAACCCATGTTTCTGAGCTAAATTAAGAAGGGAAGAAAAATAAAATTAATAAATAACATTTCAATTCTGAAATGTAACTATATGGTCTTAAACTGCAATGAAATAAATAATTAGTATCAAATGATTAAAAAAAAGTCTATTATTTAAGTGAAGATGGTATAAATTTTCTTTAGAAACTGAAAATACATATTACAAAAGCATTTTTTAATAAAATATTTTCAATTAAAGAGAAATTTTGATGTTTTCTCAACATGTTTCTAAAATTATTAAAACAATACAAACTTTTAAAACGCTTTTATAAAAGATTTTCTTTTTTATTATCATATACTTCTGTGATTTATTGTAGTCTCAAATTTGAAACACTAGCCAGTTTCTTTTTGTCAGAAATATTAGATAAATATTTAAACACTAGAAATACTAGGTAAATACATAATATACATTTCAATTTTTTAGAAGGCTTCAGTGCAATTCAAGTAATTAACACTGGCAATAAAATAAAATTAAGCTTTCAGAGTTATATAAAAAAATTCGCATATTGTTCTTGTTTGAAAAAAGCAAAAAAAGTCAAACTTTGTTTAATGGGGACAGGGGTGCATAATATTGCACTGGTTGTGAACCAAAACAATAGGAGAATTTACAGAGCTGTGTTCTGTATTACAGGGGTGGGAATTAAGATTTGATCCAGACAGGAGGAAATAATAGCCTCTACAGAGCAATACCTTCCCGTGAAAGTAAGGGAGATGTCGAAAGCATAGGAAAGTCATTTATAATACCATAATTTATGAATATATGTGAAACGAATTAGATAATTATTGGAAACAAAAAAGAAAAGAACTTAATTAACAAGGTACACATATCTTGGAAAACTACTGTCTAATATGAAATATTAGGCAAGCAAATGCAATTTTGAGTTAACAAAATTTATTATTTAAAAAGAAAAAAAAAATCTCACAAAATAATAAAATGAACAGACAGATGAAAGCTATCTACAAAATTTAAAAGTACCAACCAATTTCATGGATTCTCCTCTGCAGCGCCGAAGAAAACAGGAAACTTTCATCTTTACAAGACCTTATTTGAGTTCCAACTATTTCAGAATTGGAAGCTAAAATTTTCTGGCTCTCTTCAACAAGATTTACACCACCCATAGCAGCAACATCATTGATATCATCATCATCCCTAAAGGAAGGCAATGAAACAGATCAGTATTTAACAAATTTACAATTTTATGTGACAAAATATATAATTATAACAAATGTATATATTTTTTATTTAGAATTACACTACTACAACAAATTACCAAAGTAGCATCAATTCAACTTTAGAAAAGTAGCCACTAAAAGAGTATTTTTAAAGCAAAAGAATGACTTAATACTTAATAAAAACTTAACAGTTTTGCATGTTACCACAACATTATTAATAAAAATCTAAAGCTGGAAGTAATAATTACATGATTATGCCACAATTCAATGCTAAAATAACAATTTACATTTCTTTTGCCCAATTAATGCAGCCTCCCTTTTAAAAGTTTTATTAATAAGTTTTTATAAATTATTACAAACACATATTGTCCTTTCCCCCCTCAGATGTGCAAACAAAAATATCTATTACTTATTTATAAAAATATTATTCAAGGTGAAAATAAATTGTCAAGCGAATTTTATCAAAACTTTACAATAATCGACACAAATAACTATGATTTCAACCAACAAAAAAAATCACAGCTGATTTCTCCAGTTTTAATTTTTGTGCAATGTTAATTTTAAAAAATCTAAAGTTACTTCAGTAAAAATCAACTGTTTCATATTTTACTTTGTTTCTTAAATAAAAAATTGTCATTAAACCATGAAGCAAAGTTGAGATATCTTCAAAAAGGGCATTGCTTATTTCATCACTATAAATGTATTTCTCAACTACAAATTCCAAAATTATATATAATTATATTATAAAAATGATATAACAGAATTAAAAAAAAAATCAAATAATTAAAAATTCAGCTAGTATTTTTCTTACATTTAAAAATTCATACCCAAAAAATATTAATCAACAATACCAAAATCCTACCTTAATGCAGAAAAAGTTCTTTTGCTAGGATCTTTAGAAGAATTTAGTACTGGAATTTTCCCTTGGAATTTAGACTGTAGAGCTGTTACAGTTGCAGGCGAAGAAGCAGCAACTGATGACGCAACTAGAGTTTTTCCTACTAACAAACTTTTTGCTTGTGTAGTAGAAGGCAAACGAGGCTAATAGTAGAAACAGAAATATGCATTAAAAAACAATTTAGAATCACATATGTATGTATCTATATGTGAAAGCACCAAACCTAATATACAGAAATTTTTTAAATTTAACAATCAAAACTGATACTTACCACTGAAAACCTTTGATTTATGATATTTTGGTTCTGTTGCAAGAGCTGAGCAGCAAGAGGTGCAGTTTGACCTGCCATAAGGCGAACTTGAGTAGCAGGTTGCATTACAGGCCTTTTCTGCCCAATCTACAAATATCATTAATATGTAAATAATATAAATCATGCAACTGAGAAAATGACATTTTGCAATGACTAATAGGAAAAGTATATTGAAATTGAAAAATAATTTTATTTTAAGTAAAAATAATGCATAAACTATTTAAATGCACTAGCATGATTATTTCTTCAGTCAAAATCACACATCTGGAAATGATCAAAATTTGGAATTCTTGATTTATAAAAAATTTGAAAACTTTTATTTATCACTAGGTGGCTTTGCTCCCTGCTCACTTGCCAACTCCGAATGATGTTGTCTGATACTATATGTGAGTGATGCCTATGATTTTTTGTTAACAGGCTTTTTCAACGCATTGGCCATTTGTCATGCTGGAAGGTTAATCTATCCAAGATGAAAACATTTTCCAATTGAAAATTCAAAGGGTCAACACTGAAAATATTCTTTGCTTATAATTCCAGTATCTAAGTAATGAATCAATTTTTCACATCTCGAAGTTAGTTTAGCAGCTTCACAATCAGCTTTGCTTTTTCCTTTCTTCAATCAGCTAGGTTCTTGCTCGGTCTTAGCATTTCACCCCCCCCATCCAATATTAGCAGATACCCCATTATTCTTTAAAAGCAATACCGAGTTAATAAGTGCATTTAGATATTTAAATGATTGCTAATCATGAAATGAAAATATTTCCATCATTCGGAAAAGGGGGACAAATCAAAAAGTTATGCATCAGTGTTGCCATAAATGATATGACTAAAAAAATAATTAAAAAATATTATTTTAAATTTGGAATCTATTAACGTTTTACTTTTCCCTTTTTGTCACCATTTTACAATTATGTATAATAAGAATAGTTATTATACCCGAAATATAATTTTCATTCAATACTTTAAACAATACTGGTGAAATAAACCTCAAATACCATGTGTCAGGTGACTTGCTACCTACCAATCACAAAATGAGTAAAGTGCAAAGTTTACATAAAAGTCTTTTTTGTTTTTTTATATATAATACAGATATTTGTCAGCTGTAATAAATAAACAATAACTATTACTAATTTTTTTTAAAAAAAGTTAAATGTGAGTTCAAGTACACAAAGATGTGTAAAAGCAAGAACTTCAAAATCAAATTGTATATTTTAATTTAGCAAAATAAATAAATAAAAAATAACTATAATACTAATAACATATTAGAAATTGTATTTATTCAAATTAAGTTGTATGAAGGAGCAAGAAAATATTGCATTTCCTATAAGAGAACATTTGTAATATTCCAATAAAATTCTATTAGAAATGACTAAGCTAATGGAAAAAAAACATTACTTGTATTTGTTGTAAACTGGAAGGATGTGGAAGAATTACAGCCCCTGGAGGTGGAGGACGAACCCCTTCAATTGTTAACTCTTTGGTAATCAAAGAGTGCCTTAGATAAGGTAAATTTTTCTGAAAAATAAAATAAAAAATTATTGCCTGTTATATATTATTCAAAATGTTAATAACAACATTTCTTTAATTACAGATTATTTTATAGAAACCTACACCATATAAACATGGGAAAAAAATTTCTAGATTAACATTTATTATAAAACATTGTTTAAACATGATAAACATGGAAAAATAGTAGAATTTTTTGCAATATACACACAGTTTCCTAAAGACCAGCCTTGCTGCATTAAAATGAGATATTCATAAAAAATATCTGAGAAAATGGTTTCACTTTAATATGATTTGTGACACAATATAACCGCAAGCAATTTACCAAGCAAGTTTTATTGAAAAAACAAATGTTAAAATTTAGGAAATCATTAAGTAATATGCGATATAAAAAAAAAAAAAAACAATGGATTTTAATGGTGGAATAGTTGTTTCTCATGGCACTTGCTAATAAAAAAACATACTGTTACAAAGACAGCGATTTAAGCCAATAGTGTGCATCTCTTGATTTAATAGAACCAACAAGAGCCAAGAATATGACTTTGCCACTCATACATCACTTATTAGCTTGCACAACCACTTTTTACAGGAGGGCAATTCACACATATCACAAATAGAACAGAAGAAGAACAATCATAACTTGAACGTAGGATGCCGCACAGATAACGGGGAAGACATATTACCCCTATGCCAGGATGCTTGCAATGGTAGAATTAGTTTCCACGAGAAAAAGGGTTTTAGACCATAAAACTATCAACTGTAGCCAAGAATTACTGAATAAAGAAGATACTAACAAAGCAAATTTAATAAAATGACTTTTAAATTGTTGAATATTAGTTTGATATTGGGTCAATATACATAACACTACTACAAATGTGAGAATAAATTATTACCAGTTAGATATAACTCAGTTGTGGGTTTTCAATTTTTAAACAAGAATAATAACAAAACTGATAATTTTGCTTGAATCCTAACAAACTTCAGGTTAATTTTACATTAGCATTTCAAAAAGATTATATTAAATACTAGGAAATTGTTTGCAAATGGCACTTAATGCGCATTTTACATGTTCAGTAATAACCCATCACAATCTGAAAAGCGGAAAAAAAAAAAAGAAAGAAAGTTTGACACTTTTTTATTACATTTCATAAAAAGGAATATATATATATATATATACACACACACATATATATATACTATAAATTCATCTTACTTTAAGAAAAGGAACTAAATATGGCTGAGGTGCAGAGTTTAACTCTTTTTGTAATTTGGCTGTAAACTCTTCTGCTTGCATAGTACCATCCTAAAATATAATCATTATAATATTTAAAAAACAAAAGTAAATGCAATCTAAAGAATCTATTGCCTTTTTAAAAAATTAGAACTAATAATCGCAGTAAAAATAGTAAATTCTCTATTTTCGCTAAAAAATATACATTAGTAGTTGAGCCAATAGAATAGCATTGCATCTTTGGCTATTAATTATTAATACTATTATGCAATTAATACAAATTAATTATACTTGGATTCAAATTATAAAGATTGTCTTTTATATTATATTACATATATATATATATACATACATCCATATATACTTTGAGTAAAACAGTAAACATCTAAGCAAAGGGCAGTCAGATTGAAAAAAATACTAGACTAATAAGGTCTATTTTTAAAAAAATGCATTTAAATAACAAAACCTATGTTTATTTTACAAAATATAGAAAATTATTCAACATAATGTTTACTCAAAATATAATTCAAAATTTGAACAATAACCTGTTTTATGCCATGACAAAATAGCTGATATCCAGTTAGAATATAGATTGATCAAACTATAGAATATCAGAAATAGATTTATCACTATAATAATCAGTTATAGTTTCTCTTGATGGAAAGTAAATAAATTAATTAAACCCTATTATCAGTATTTAATCCCATTTATAAAAAGTATACTACAAAAGAAACAAGTACCTGAAAAATGCGAAGTATATTCCTAATGGTAAATGAAATCTGGTAATCAGTGACTGCATTATATATCGTGTCTTGAAATTAATGCAATCTTAGAAAATAACATGGTTTATTTCAAAAGGAAAAAAAAAAAAAAAAACCATAAAAGAGAATTGGATATAGATGGTATATGAGACCAAGTTTTACTTTTTTTTTTTTTTTTTAAATTATAAGCCACTTAATGTGTCAATCTTTTTCTCAAATTTCCCTCCCCCCCAAACGGAAATCATAACTGATCATAAGGAGTATTCTTTAGAGCTGAAGACAGATATTTGGCAAAATTTAAAAGTTCAATAGACATAATGTTGAATTCATATTTGGTCTTAATCCAAATGATCTCAACCAGGTTTTCTTGGTCACAAATCTAGAAAGATTGCCATTTGTCATGAAAGAAAACCAATCCTATTTTCTCCAAAGTAACAATACTTTATTTCTCCTCTTCCTTGTTTCTTTTGTGCCTTTTATTTACAATGGACTAATCGCTTATACTTTTTAGGAATTCATAAGACTATGCACCTATTCTACTTTTATTTCTTACTTTATTCCAGAAACATGGTAGAAATTAGCAGTCATTACTTACTAGTAATTGGTAGATAATAAATCTTTATAATTTTCCAAACTAATCTATACTTCTAGACATGTGTTTAAACATGAAATCAGACAAACATAAAGCAAATGAATGTTGTCAACAAATCAGACGACAGAAAGCAAATGAACTTTCTCATGTAAAACGAAAGCTATGTTTCTTATAAGACATTTTAAACCAAAGATTAAATTCTAATAGCTATTTTCAATTTCAGGTTAAAATTTCTTTTAAACTAAAGTAAATACTTACAATAATACCCTGTATCAGGTTTCTTACACTCCTGGCAACAGCTGCAGGCTGTTCATCAGCTAATCTTATTAATGTAGATAAAAAATTCTTGCATTTCTTTTTAGCTGTATTAGGAGACATCTGTATAAAAACAATATTATATATTACAAAATGATATACAAGTTGATCATTATTCTTATTTTGATAAAGCTAATATAGTACTTCATTGCAGACATGAAATATAATTAAAATTTGTATGAAATCAATAATAAATCGACTTGACTCAATAAATGAAAACAGAAACTCGTACAGAAATTCTAGTTTAGTGTGATTAATGTACATTGAAGATAATCACACTTACAAAAATTTTTATACTTATTCACAATAAGTAAAAATCAAAACCCAAACAAAATAATAGGTATAATAAAGTAGATAATATTTTTGCACAATATTGCATGGACTGAAAAATGAAAAATAAAAGAAAAAGTGGTACTTCTATATCCCAGTGACTGAATCTCAAGAGGGAATCTGCAATAATTACCAACACCATTTGTTCATCTCCCCACTTTTTTCCTGACCAATGTCTACCTTAACTTATATCTTGTATTCTTTTAATTTTTTTTTATTTCTGTTTGTATTAGTATAATACAGATGACAAAGAATTATTTTTGATTTAATAATATATATTATTATTTTGCTATTCTTTCACTATCAAACAACAACTAAGACTTCCTCTCCCCCTTGATGGTAAAAAAAAAAAAAAAGTAAACTTTAGAGAACATTTTTAAATTTGCTTTCCAGAGTTTATTCTGAATGGAACATGTAAAACAATCCTTCAAATATAATGTAATTTTAATCTAAATAATTAAATATTGCATAATAATGCAGAAGGTTGATTTTTCATAACAAATCAATATTTTTTAATTAACAGCTTATTTTGGGGAGGAAGTTATGAATAAAATGCAACTCAGCCCCTATTTTTTTGATATTTTGGATTTTGATAAGTCATCATTGTAAGTTTCTTAAAACTCTTTAGTTTCAGGTAATAATAATAATAATTAACACCAAATTGAAACTAATAACATTAATGTTTTTTCAATTGAAAATTTGAGGAAGAGAAAAATAATTGAAAGCCCTTTTTAAAAATAATTTATAAATAAAAACTAAACTAAAAACAAAAATATATTTGCTTCTATTACCAATAAGTGAAGCTTTTGATTTATTATTATCTATGTCAAATACTTTATAATGGGTATTTTCCCACATTTTTTTTTGTGATGAAACAAATTTATAGAGAAATGGTAATTGCAGAGATTGGATAAACAGAATTGCAAAATAAAAGTTTCAAAATAAATGCATGTAAAATATAATTTCCACTGTATGCTTCCATCATAGTACAAAATTCATGTTTGATTTCATAAAAAGCATCACATTAACTATTATCTGCTCAATTCTTGGAAATGGAGTTCTACCATAATGTTTAATTTTCAGCAAATGAATGCTATGACAAATCTTACAGGAAAAAAAATATACAAATAAGGGCATAAAAATATTAACATGGTCTGCTTTTACCCTTATTATAAAACAATAAGAGCAAAAATAAGATAAGTATTAATCTGCAACTTAACTCTAGAACTACAGAATCAGTTCAAATCACTAGCTGATCATTGGTAATTATCACAGGAACTAAAGTTAATAAAAAGTAAAAATTCATGTAAAATTTCCAACAGTATTTGCATACACTGCTAATATGCTTTTAGTGTCTTATTTTGAAATTCTTTCTAAATTTTCACATGTATCAAAATCAAAAATTATTGCCACCTCTAGATGATGTTAAATACATTAGTTTCAATATATAATTTTTCTTTACTGAGAAATTGGAAAAGAGACACACTGAAGATAGACATATTCCATGAAGTGAAAAAGATATTAGGAAGATGAAAGATATATTTTTGCCATTTATTAGTTAGATATCTATACAAAATTTTAAAAAGTCCATAATGATCAAGTTTCAAGTCTTATTGCAATTACCTGTGTAGGCGTGCCTGGTTGGCTATTAGCAGTAGTTGTTTGAACTGTGAGTGGAGTTGTTAAGTTACCATTGATGCCAGCCTGCAAAATATGATTATTTGGTTTCAAAATCTGAAAATGAAAAGTGATTTTATTTAAATAAAATAATTTCAAATCATAACCATTTCTTGAATTAGAGCTACGACTTAAAAAAAAAACTTAGCCAACAGAATTTTATACTGGTCTTATTGTCACAGAATAACAAGTAATTCAGTGAAACAAAAGATTAATAATATACATTCAAATTGCAATGTTTGTGGATTACACTTAACTACCAACAGTCAATAGAAATATTTAATAAGCAGTAATGCTAAAAGTAATACCAGGCCTCAGAAGTTTAAAAAAACAACAACAACAAAAAAAAAAAAAAAAAATAATTTTGGAAAACTATTCCTCCCAAAAAGTATTTGAAAACTTATAATCCAAATAAAGTTAAAGTAGAATTGAAGGAATAAATATCAAAGTGACATATTAGTGCAGCCAATTCAAACATCACATAAAATGAGAAAGAAATACATCAATTAGTTTAATTGTTAAGAATATAAAATAATATTTCTTTGCAATTAATTTCAACCAGCTGTAAAATTTGGCCTTATACCTTAAAATTTCCTCAGCTCATTTAAGATGAATGGGATAAGAGGAGAAGAGAAATAATTTCCTTAAAAGGATGCTAATAATATTATTATAGTTTATTTTGAAACAAAGAGTTATTGTATCCCATCTTTTCATAAATGTGAAAGTGTTAAAATTTAGCATCTATTATTAACTTAGAGGCAATGATTAGGGAATCCATCCAAGATACAAATTGGAAGACTTAACTTCAGATCATTTTGAAATTTATATAGCGAAAGATGAAACATACCAACAAAGAAAAAGAGAGAAAATTTACATTTCAAAGTAAAGTAAGCAGTTAGTAAGGGATGAAGAAATGGCAAAATATACTTAATTCATTAAATATATATATATTACTATGAGAAAAACAGGGTAACATCTGCATTGTGCCAATACAAATTTCTGTATCAAATCCAATGCACTGGGACAAAAATTCTAATTGTTCTTTTAAAAGTTTTATCTTAATATTCTTTTTTGTTATTATATCTAGTGATTTTGGAAAATGGCCAAAAATGGTGGAAACATACACTGAAAGACTTATAACCTAACAATCAAGAATATATATAGAGAAAATAATTTTAAAAAAAATCAGGAAGAATAAAAATAATCATATTAGAGGAGGGCAGAGAAAGATTCAATATGCAAATTTATTGCTTAAGTTAACTACATTTTACAACTTTACTTTAAAAATGAATAAAGATATTTTTTTTAACTGTAATGAAGTATAATTTACAAAAATCATGCAGGTTAAATTTATATATGACTACAACTTCTATAAATCTATAAGAATTTAACAATTTTACCTTAATAACCCCACTCTTTGTGACATTTGGAGAAGAAAGTCTAGAGTTGGCATCATTTAATTGTGTGGTTCCTGGTTGAATAATAGTGCCAACAATTGACTGAGGAACTGTTACAGATACCTAGGGGGAAAAAAATGATACACATATTATAGTTATCCATTCAAAGTTTCAAAATTTTTTGAAAAATCTTTCCTGGTAAGATTCAGAATTTTTAGACAGTTAAAATTATTAAGACACATAATTTCCTGCATATATTTAAATTCCAAAAATTTTAAAAAAATATTCAATAGTATTTTTTCTCTCTTTTTTACATAAAATGGATTTATACATATTTCTTTTACAGTGATTAATATAAAAAGTCAATTTTATAAATTCATAATAACAAATAAAAAAAATCATAAATATAACTTATAATATATTGGAAAGTATCTTAAGATACATTTAAGATTCTAAAGAAGTGAGAAATAATATAAAGATATTTCGAGCTTCTAAAATTTTACGAATTAAATAAGAAAGTACAGTTCCATTAATCATTGAAGAGTTAAGGTATTTTAAGGTCTTAAGCAGAACACATTATGAAGTAATTCTAAGAAGTAGTAACAGGTCAATTTAGCTTTATATTTCAACATATTTTTAGCTTAACATGTTGGAAGATTTCTGCCCCCATCCTGTACTTCAACAATTTTGTGAAAATAAATATGTAATGACCTTTTTTAGAACTCAAGCTTGTCAACTTCATGTTTACGAGCAATTATTTGAACAGACATTTGATGCTTATATATATCGATATAGGCAAGTGAAAAAAAGACGGAAGCCTGGACACTTGACACTGATTTTATCAGAGCCTTTTATATATTTATTTATTTGCCAAATAAATCAATAAATCTGCATGCTTCGACTTGTCATTTTAGAAACCGTGGCAGTTACCTCATCAGAAATCTATCACCGATGACAACTCATGCGTTATTTCCATGAATAGTTGAATAAATCCTAAACAGTTATTTCAAAACATTTTTATTCATTTATTTTGTAACAATTTTTGAATTTTTTCAGTTTTATCAAATAAGGTTATAAATTGTAACCATAAAAAAAGATTTGAAAAAATATATATCAGCCCATAAAATATATCAAATGTAGAAATTAAGTATGGACTCTATACAATGTCAATTTGAAAACTTGAATGTATGCTCAAATACATTTACTAAATACAGCAAAATAGCACTTCAGTAAACAACAAGAATTGGTATTTAGGTATTTTTGTATGGACTGTAGATAGCAGGTTAGTTTTAATTTTATGAATCAAAATTAGTAATACTTCTACTACTACAACTAATAATAAATACTTCAAGATTATTTATTAAGGATAAATTATTTAGATCCAATTCTAATAAAATAGGCACAACATTTATAGCAAAAAATATGATGTATAGTTACAGAAATTCAAAATTTTCCTTTATGTTTGTTTAAAAAACACATAACCATGAAATTCACAAAGTCAGATAATCTGTAAATTACAAAGAAAAACGAATTATTTTCATGCTATCAAAGTAACAATGAATAATGTCTTTGTTTTACACTCTACATCCTTCATTTAAAATTGAAATCAGATTGCCATTATAGAATTTGCATGATGGATTGGGAGAGACAAATAGTATTTTGCTATTGGTTGACATACCTGGATTTGTCTCACCTTGATTTAATTTTTCAAACTCTTGCCTTTGGTTGAATCCTCCCCACCCCTTGCCAGATACATCTGTTAAATGTTTTACAATCATTCTTTCAATTTATTATACTGAACTTGAATGTCATGGGGAAAAAAAATCTTTCTATTTTCTCCAGAAAATTAAGCATGTTTAAAGGATGACCCTTCCTCAAATTACACATTTTACAATGCTACATACCCTATATTAGTATTATACTATCACAATAACTTTTAGAAAGGAAACTTCTATCATCCAATTACAAGTTTAGAAGTTTGCACATTTGCAAAATATAATAATTTTTAAAAATACAACTTGAAATAAGTTAAGTTTAGAATGAATATTTATGTATTTTCTGACATATAATTTCTTTCAAGTTACAGATGAATCCATACCTGATTAGTTTTGAGACCAGTTGCACTAACAGGAACAGAAACTAACTGCTGAGGCGTGACAGTTCGAACGCTAGTTGCGCCAGGCTGTATATAAGAATACATAATATGAAATCTATTTTCCAGTCTAAACTATCTATGTTTATAAAATTGCATAAAAATAATTAAAACAAATGAAAAAAATATTTATAACAGAAAAAAAGGAGCCATTTTTCCTTATGTATTCCAAAAATTAAATCTTGCATTAATTAAAATTTTGAATCTTGCAATTAAACAAATTGATTAAAAACAATGTGACAAAAAGTAAACACAAAAGAAAAATATTATTAAATGCTGCATTAACTATGAATGTATAAAATAGCACATTCATACAAATTATTTAATCACACTTATGTATGTACATTTATTTCAAAAGTTTCTAATATTCTATAAAAAAAATTTTTAATGATAAAATAATATATAAAACATTAACATACAATATTTCATTATATCAGGTACTGCAGACACAAATAAATTTAATAGTTTGCCAAGATGAACATTTGATAGTGTTAATTTTGATATTTTCAGAAAACAGAAACCATTCCTGGGAGATAAGAGGGAATTGAAAATATGATCAAATTTTGCTTTAACTTTTACTCGTATTTTTATGCTGGAATTATTTTTCATAGATTAAAAGTTTTCTTCTTTTATATACTGAAATTCATGCAATAAAAATATTCTTAAGAGAAACAAAGAAATTATCAATTTTTTATTTTAAATTTAGCTTGCAGTTAATCAATAAATGAATAATCCTAAAATTTTACAAACACAACTGAATAATAAAGCAGAATTTATTTATTGGTTTGGTCTTGTTTGATCAAGAAATTCGAAATTTTACAATATATATATATATATATATATATATATATATATATATATATAGAGAGAGAGAGAGAGAGAGAGAGAGAGAGAGAGAATGTAAGGAATAAGGGGAATATTATGTATTCATAAAATTTTATTTAAAAAAAATAAATAAGATTTTTGTGTTTTCTTGCAATAATTTCCAAAATTTAAATGCAGAGAAATAACTTTTAAGTCTTTTTAAAAATAAAAACATTATCCATTCAATAATATAATATTAATCTAACTACAGTACAATTCCCTTCAGAATTTTGCCAATTAAAAATATGTATTAATAATTCAATAATAATATTCACTATTACATTGTAATTCAAAAATGTTCATTGTTACACCAAATATTTAGTTGCAGGATTTTCATCCATTGTCAAACAAAGATTTTATTTATTAAATGGGCAATTTGCATAAAGCATAAGAATGTGAAGTTACAGTACTGTGAAAGAAAATATACAATTAGAACTTAGATTACCCATACAGTTATGTTTTTTATGGTACTATAATGCCACGGGACTTCACTCCATTAGGAAGATTCATGTATATAACAAAGAAAATATGCAAGAAACAACACCATTTTATATCCAACACAATTTGAAATTTCAAAATACTTCAGCGGAAGAATCATGAGCAAGTTATACAAAAGATTCAACTAAAATTAAATATTACTAATATTCTTGGCAAATCAGATTGTTGCCAAAGGTAGCTAGTAAGAAATAGGAATAAACTAACTATTGACATTAAATCAAAACATGCTTCAATGTAAAAGAAAAACAAACAAAAAAATATTTTTAAAGAAATAATAAAAAGCAACATCCAATACATGTTTAATTAATTTTTAGAATACTTTTAGGACATTAATATTGTTTTACTTTGATGCTATTATTTATCTTCACAGTAAATTTCTATATGAGAATGAATTTAAAAGCATTTAATCAGCTTTTAAAAACATTTTTTTAAAAAATAAAAAGTCACACTTCACATGCTTAATTGCATTATTTCATATACTAATTTGAAAATAAATAAATAAAAAAATAACAAAGCAGAGTTAAAGAAAACATATATAATTACTGGTATTGATTGTACTCGATAAGTAGCTGCACCAGGAATAGTGCTTGCTGATGAACCAGCAATATTCACCACTTGAAGTTGTCCATTCTCAGCTTTAAGTAAAACTGCTCCTCTCACCATTCCAGGTGCAAGTGTTATTGTTCCCTAAAATGTTATAGTTCCCACATCAATTATGTACATGAACAAATCAATACAAAATACCCAATGTGATTGATTTTCAAAGTACAATTTAATAGTTTAGTTAACAGAGTAACAAAACACACTGTAATAGTTTAGTTAAACACACAAAAAAAGAAGATGCACAAATGGTACTAAAATAATCAATAGTAAAGTTAAAGTAGAACATTAAATTTATATATGTTAGTATTAGCAATTCTTTTGCAATTGCACATAACACTCTCAAACATGAATCAAGCATGGCATTACTAGGATGGACTGGTTATAATTTTCAATTTCTATTTAACACTATAGAAAAGAATTGGAAGGAATCCAAAACCCTTCCAGATCATATAAACTCCTTTATCTCAGCTGTTTACTTTATTTCGTGTTTTTATTTAGGAAATGCCAATGCTGCATTTAACTATTAATATTGTTAGAATGGACTTTGTTAATACTGGGATTTTGTAGAAGATATTTCATGTCTTTGGATATTATAACACAAATTAACTTATAAATTTATTATTTGATCGATATTCTAAGTTTATTATGAATATTTCCAATATATTACTAGATATTCCTAGGACAATTTAAAAAAAATAGTAATGATTTTCAACACAGAATTGAAAATATTATTTTAGTTTCATCCAAAGATTAATTTATTTTGTGGCAAACGGTAAATAATTAACAAATTCAAACATTACAGATTTTGAATAATATTTTCAATACAATTTGAAATAAAATATTTTCACAGCACTCTTCTATATTAAAAAAAACTAATTTTAACATTTTGCATGCATAAATCAAATTGAAATAGGAGAGAAAATGATGGAACTATATATTTAAAAAAAAATGCAATCTTAAACCTGCTTGTAAATCTATGATTTGCTGCAAGTGCCATATATATATATATATATATAAATTTCAGAAGGGAACTTAAATATTATCAGAAGTTTTATTATAGATATTTATCATGCGTAACTAACTGCATACTTATTGTACATAACAAAATACGCATTTTAAATAACTACTTTCTAGGGGGGGGGGGAGATCAGATTTAAATTTTTAACACAAGCTGTCAGTTTTGGGACATTTGTACATCCCAAATTTTAGATCATTCAATTCTTATTTAAAGAAACATTTTTGAAGAGGGGGGGGGGGGAAACCCCCCAAAATATACGGATTTTTTTTTTTTTTTTTTTTTTTTACATAAAAGAGTTTTGTTTAAGATATAAAAAGGGGCATTTAACAAGAAGGGAAATTGAACTTACCTGCATTTATTCCATGTAACTTTTGTGTCCATTTCTATTTCAAGCATTCCATTAATATAAAACTCATTTTATTTAAATTAATTAACTTCTTTCTTTTAAAAATTTTGAAATTATAAGAATGCCAATATTTTGCATATAGTTCACCTATGAATTTTTTTTTTAAAAACTTAGCTTGAGCTTTAAAATTAGAAAATTCAAAATTTTTGCCTTTAATGTTTATTTATATATATACAGAAAATACTTTTGGTTTTCATTCAGGATTAGATGAATTTTTATAATTAATTTTGAAGTATGTTTTGCATATGATAACAGAACATATTTAACATAAGGTTAGGTTACTTTTTTAAGGAGGTTTTTACATAAAATTTTTTCTCACATATTTCAGATTGACATCAAATTGAGCAATAATAATAATAATAATAAAACTTTCTTAGATTTGGCCTCTTTCAAGCAAAGAAAGTAGTCTTTTAGCATTTGTACTGATAATTGTAGCTATATTTGCATTCTTTAATCTCTTATTCATGTGCTCTTTTAGAAGCTGAATAGCAAGTTGTTTCAAACAGTATCACGGAATAAGTTTCTGGCACTTTTTATTATTCACTCTATAAATGATAAGAATTTGTATCTGCTATAACCAGTTAACCAAAGAAAATGGTCAAAGACCAATAATGACTTTTCCTGGATATTGAATATGTTCAATAAATCTCATCTACTGTTTCATCTCCTTTTTTGGATAAGTCGTAAAAAATTATAATTTCAGGTTTATGCAAGCTGCCTGTATTGGTATCGATTGCACCATCATGATAAAATGAAAATAATACCAAAACAGATTTTACTTTTTTTTATATATGAGGTTAGGGATATCTTATAAATAAACATGTAAATTCTTCAAAAGGAAAATTTATAGGTTTTGATGAATGGAGTAAAAATTGCTTTAGAATTTCTTTTTTTTTTTTCTTCTGATTATTTCACAGACAGCGAATTGATTCTTTTCTATTAAATCAAAAGTTAAAGGGAATGTCATCAACTAGTTATGTATTGCTACATTGTGGCCTGTTTCACTTATTTGAACTATAAGTCACTTTAAAACAGCATCTGACTTATTGCTCACTTTAGTAATTTTCTTGGTTGCAGTCCAGTAAGCTACTAAGGTGCCTGTATAAAATGTACAAAAATCATAGTGTGCAAAAAATTTTTATACCATATTTGGCTGATTTACTTCTGATGTACTGAAAACTGACTCTTGTTATGAAATAGTACCAATTTCTTGTTTATAGAACAATATTCAAAAACTGCACACACTTTTTTGAAAATTGAAAATCATATTTCGAAGCACACTTCTAATGACTGATAATTTATCTATAGTCATTCTCTCGTGATGATCAAGGATATCATCGAGGCACAGACATCGAAGAAGAAAGGGTTGCACATTGTACCTGAAATTATTGGGATACCGGCTCTAGGTGAATGCCACAGATTTTTCACATTCAGGTGTGCAACTCTAAGAACACTAGAAGAATACAAAAATCCAAAGAAAACATCTGTTTTAGCATCTCTTTCATAACTGAATTGCTCTTTGATTGATGAAATATAAATACTTGCACAGTCTACAACAGTACCAATAATATCTTTATGAGGGGGGAAAAAAAGTATCTAGAACTGAAGAAATTGATCTGAAAGGGGTCTTGATGCCTGCTATATGCAACACTATGTTACAAGATTTTGAGGATTCTTTGGTGGACTCTTGGATTCTTGGTTTGATAATTTTTAATTTCTATTCATCGAAACTATACGGCTTATAAAATATAGAGTAATCATATATTTGTCTATCATTTATCCATCACAATTCGAGACAAGAAACTTAATATATTTTTATCTTAAATTTGTTTCTTTACTTTAGAAATTTCTTGTAAGCAAAACAAAAGAAAAACATATACTAATTTACTTTGTGGTCAATGGCAGAGTAGCAAATTCGTACATTACCAATTTAAAAAAACTATTATTTGAAAGTTATGTTTTAAAATTTTATGACATATTTAACAATTTAAGGATGTAAAATTATATCTGTTTTTCAACAGCTTCATTATCCTGAAAACCAGTTTTGACCTTACCTTATTAGTTGAACAAGGGATAACTTTTTGCCCAACTATCTGGTTCTTAGGTGTAGCGACTCTTTGCTGTTGATAAGTTTGTACTTTTATTTGAGCATTATTTTGAGAAAGGCCTCTCTAAGATAAATGGTAAGAAACAATAAAGTACAAAAATAAAATCAAGCAAAAATAAAATAAATAAATAAACAAAGCTTAAAAAAACTGAATAAAAATTCATGCACAGCTTGTTTTTCTCTAAAAACAAGAGATAAAAGAATTTAGAATTTCATTAGTGCAAAATTATAATGCATAAATAAATACAAATAAATGCATTCACAGTCAATATTGATGTGAAATTATTAATAAAGCAAAAATAAAAAAAGAAATTTTCATGCAAGGCAAAAAAGTAGCAATAAATATTAAATGTGTTTTAATGTGCGTGTTTTGTTAAGAGTGTTTTAATGTTAAAGCTTCACCAAAAATATATTTATTGTTTTATGAATATAAAAAAAAATGCTTAATATCACAAATAAAATGATTTCATGCACCATACTTAACAATGCAGAACAAAATTATAAACATTTAAAAAAAAGAAACAACTTAAAGGCAAGATTAATTATATTTATATATATATAATCCTCAAAGATAAACTATGATTTAAAGCCTACAATGCAAATTTTATTACGTATTGAAAGATTGTAAATAGTAATAATAATAGTCATAAAAGAATGACTTCTATTGCTATTCGTTAATATTACAATTAGAAATTGCCTACAAATCGAACCATTGTGGATATTAATGTAATAAAAATCCCAAATCTTTATTTACCACAAAGATAAGTTTGTGTTTATGCATATGTTCTACATGCCAGGAAATTTTGACCCAGAGTTATTACATTTGGCACATACATATTATGGAGAGGAAATGTACACTTCAAAATGATTCTATAAAATTTTTAATTAAAAATTAAGCAAAATTTCAGCATTTTTCTACAATAATTTCCACAAATATTACAACATAAAAGTTTTTTACATTATATTGAAATTCCACAAATAATTTTACAATGATGTTTATGTTCATTTAATAAATTATAAACACGCACTTTATTTTAAACATAATTTCTAATACATTAATCTCACATAATATATATATATATATATATAAATTAGCCCACATGAATAGAATTGTGCATGAAAAGGTAAAATTTGCTTTCATCATGATATTGCTATCACATTGACAAAGTCTCAAAAGATTAAGTTACATCTCTGTACAAACCAAACTGATTTTCAGTACATGTCTGTATAAAATAAATTAAATGCGAAATATATTTCTAAAAATAATAAGTAGAAGAAAAGTATTCAGTAACATTTTAAGACATAAATTTTGGTTGTTTGTTATTTAAGACAAATATGGTTATATATTACATATATTGAATACAAATGTAATTGAAGCTCACCAATTAAGTTCTAACTCATTAGTAATAGGTATATATTTGTAATTCGAAAAAAAATGGTCTAAATGAAATAAATAATTATACTTTATGCAGTTTGAATCAATCAATCGAGTTATATGGAATAAACTATTCTCAAGACAATATTATTTTATATTTAAAAAAATTCCACTATTTTGCAACTAACGCCGACTAAGATGAAAACATTTGGATAGATATATAATTTAAAAGTGCTTCATTTTAGATTTTCCCTCGAGGTTGAATGGTCTAAAATATTGAATACTGTTTATTCCAGTATCCTGAGACAACCTCTTTTCATTATTCCACCTCATTAAAGGAGAAATTTTATTTTCTCCTTTAGTGAGATCACTCACCATTCTATCACACTCTCAATGTGGAGGGATGCGCATATTTTCAGAAAATTATTTTTATGTTTAATGTAAAAATCCCTTCCTTTCAGCTTTCCTCTCAACATTATTTTGTTGAATTAAACCCATCCTAATGCGTGCGCAAAAATGTGGTTATGTTTAGAATTTGTTGACGATCCTAAAATAAGTATATTCAAAGCTTTATGACTCAGTCAGATTTCATTGCAGAAAACTGAATCATTAGACTGAAAAGAATAACATTCAGAAGATGGGAGAAACAAAGTCCAGTCTTCACAATTGTTTTCAGAAGTTTTATTGACAAAAATAATATATTATTTACAGCACTTAATTTTGTTAAAAAGTAAACACTGAACTGAAATTTTTACAATGAATGAATTTATCCATTGATTAATACTTTGAGATAATGCCTTAATTATAAAAAATAAATAATTTGCAATACATAAAAGACTTCCATTTAGAATGATTTGATTAATGGAAATTTATTTTTAAGAAATACACTGGTTTCAATAAAAAAGTTTTCATATTTAATGAAGTTTTATTACACTACTTTATGAAAAAGTGTTTTTTTCTATGAGATAAAAGGCTTTTGAATATTCAATGCAGATATATATTATAAAAAAACAAGTAGCTTGCAGTAAAACAATTTAAAAATACTGAATCAATGACATATATTGAGGGTTCATATGAATTTAATAGCATTCAGACCATTTTATTCATTTATGTACCGGATTTCCTACTATGCCAGTTCAGGAAAGTAAAACCTATTAATTTAGCATGTAAATTTCCTTTGTCTAAAATATAGCCTTGTATATGCACAATTAGTTAAAGTATTCACAGGTAAAACTATATTGCTATTGACATTACAACCATAATGTTAAAAATATTTTCAAATTCTTACATATTTTACTATAAGCAAATAATAATTACCATTTTTGTGGTATAATCAATTTAATACATACCTGACCAGCTACACCTGCTCGTGCAATTATTTGAGGTGCAATTCTTACAGTTGGATTGGTTGCAAGCACCACGCGAGGAGCTAAAGTCTTTTGGCCAGTTAGATTTTGTACACCTAATCGAGGATTCATATTCACAATCTGTACACCTGGAGAAATAATACTAGGTGTCACAACTTGTGAAACAACACTAACTGACTGACTAGTCGTTACATGGCTTTTAGACACAACTGCTGGATTGCTCACTTGGATTACATTTGTTCCTGCTATTTGATGCATCACAGTAGTTTGCACAACTGTATTAGGTGCAGATAAATTCTCTTGTGTGCGACCTATCACTAATGATTTACCATTTTTTTCAGTTGATGACTTAGAATCTGCCTGAGACTTGATGGCAGTGATTTGTTTGCCATTAGCAACAGTAACTTGAACTTGAGAAGACGTAGGAGTTGTTGTAGTAACACATGTATTGGAAGTAACTATAGGTGATTGCTGGGAAGCTACATTTGCTAAATCATATATTGCACCCATGGAAGAAGTCTGATTTGGCCTAACGGTAAGTAATCCCACATTGTTTGGGCTGCCATTCGGCATGGCAGCAGCCGCTGCTGCAGCAGTTTTACTCCGCGTGTTTATAGTGCACGTGGAATTAATTTGAGAAACGACTGCTTGAGAAACTACTTTTATTTCTTGATTATTCGTAGCTCTGTTCACTGCGATGCTCCCACTCACTATGGGATTAAAAAAAGATTGTTGCGATGGTCCAGTTACTTGAGTAATGTAACCACTTGCAGGCAATGCACCAGGCAAAGTTGCTATAACATTGCTAGCATTCGAGGTTACTGTAGAAGTAGCATTCACGTCCCCGATCGGTGAAGTAACTATTGCTGGTTTACCCACGTTGATTAAAGAAACAGCCTGACTTGCAGCGATGACCCCTTGTTTTTGTCCATCAAGCAATCGAGTAACATTGTTATCAACTAATACTGCGTTATTGACATGATTTACAGTTACTGACGTTGTATTTACATCTTGACTAGATAACTGAATATTTGACGATGCTAACTGGGATTCTAAAGAGCCAACAAGAGCAGTAACAGCTGATTCATCCACTTCGGAAGACAGCATATCTTCCAATGACTTCACCGTCGCCATTTTCCACTAGCACTGAAGTAATATCAACAAGCGCATGCGTTGAAGCTAGAGCAAAGCATCACGGTTATCACAATTGGTTCAGTTACAATGTTTTTAGTTGGGTTCAGCACCTGACTATTGAATCGAATTTCCAAGTAGTGGCCGATTAGAACTTGATAAAACTAAAAGAAAGCTGGAGGAATTCCTCTAAAAATGATATTTAAAGCTGCTAACATTTTTGGAACTGATGAGTATAATTCTATCTTGTATTTCTGATTTTCTATTTAGATTTTAAGTATAAGGGGCCTAAATATAACCAAATCTAATTATGTTCGGATTTTAAATATATTTGGGAAAGGATTATGAGCTTTAAGAGCAAAAGGTTTTTGAGGAAAAAAATAAACAATTTTTTTAACTCTACATTTATATATAATTTGATTTTTGTTTGTGATCTAGTATGACATATATTTGATTATTAGGAAATTCAAGACATTTCATGTATATTTGGCAACAGTAAAAAGAAGAAAGGAATGAATTTTTGGTGCGGATTTTAAAAACTAAATCCATTTGTTATTTATTAAAATATAATGAAATGAAATAATAATAAAAAAGGACAAATGAATTCCTTTTTACTATTTTATATTTATAAAATGAATTCATCGTATTCAATATCGAAGCATTTAAAAACATATTTTGAAATTTGCATATTTCATTTTCGTGAAGTCTTTTAATACAGTTAAGATGACATGCGCGCAAATTTCGGTAGTAGATATCATAAAGTTTCGAAGTGCTGCTCTGTAGCTAATAATTAAAAAGTTTTAAATATGGCGAGTGTACCATATCTAGGAAGTAGAATAAGTTTAATATCTAAATCCGAGATTCGATATGAAGGCATACTGTATACTGTCGACCCTAAAGAATCTACTGTAGCTTTGGCCAAAGGTATTCTTTTTTTTTTTTTTTTTCCTTCCTTGTGTGTTAATATGTGTTAAAACTGTTAATATCTCATTTTTTCTAGTATGGATATTTAAAAAAAAAAAACGAATTACCTTTTCTGATGAACGTATGTACAGTATTTCAATACAAACTTATTTCAAAGTAGCTTTAAAGAATTTGATAATACACTGCTCTGTAATATATTTTTATACCTTCAGCTGAGTGCGTTAGCGTGTGAATTGTGGACAAATTTCCTTCTGTTGGTATCCATGAAGTATTTTAAAAAAAAGTGCATCTTACTGCATGCTTTATATATAATCTATTTGTAATTTAGGAAGGCCGGTTTTACGCCTATACTTTTCATCCTGAGCCTTATAGTAAATAAATGCTTCTCGTCGAAATTTTCCGAGTTTTCAATTCTTGGTATACTTTTTCTTGTGTAATCAAAAGTTCTTTATATTAAATATTTGGTTTTTCAAATAATAAGTAGAAAATATTTTTTTAATGCTGTAGTGTTTAGAAACCCTGTAGCTTTAATAACTTGGAAGAATATTTCAGAAATTTAAATTTTAAAATGGATTTTTTAAATGAATTTTTTCAAAAATTTCGGTATTTGGTTGACAATTTATAAATAACTAGCAATTTCTTTGTTTTGTATGTATACACTGGTATACAGTTTGAGATTAATGTAAAAAGGTATAATGTATCAATAAAAAATTTCTTCAGTTTCTTACTGACTTATAATCATTTTTTTTTTTTTTTTTTTTTTTTTTTTTTTACGTTATGGTTGGATCTATATTTTTAAATTTAAATTATTCAGTAAAGGGGGGGGGGAGAGATAAATGATATTTTATATATGCATCTAAATTTTAAAATGACTGATAAAGATATCAATTTCCATAGTTAAGTCATTTGGAACAGAAGATAGGCCAACCGATAGACCTGTACTCCCAAGAGATGAAGTTTATGAATATATAATCTTCAGAGCTAGTGATATTAAAGATTTGCATGTATGCGAGCCACCCAAGTCTCATCATGGATTGCCACATGATCCCGCAATTGTCCAGGCATTTATAAATTCTTTAATCTTTTGCTTTATTTTATAAATGTGTTCAAAATATTTCTTTTTTTTTTTTAATCAAAAAGAGTAATTTTAAACTTTAAGTTTTATAGTTAAAAAAAAATAAGGCTTATTTAAAGTATTGTATATTTAATAACTTTTAGCTTGGATTCAGGCACAAATAAAGCCATTTTTAAAATCAAAAGAATCATCAATTCAACATAGTCGGTTAATTCTAGATGTTGATTTAAATGGGGCTATCATAAGTGGGCTTATTACTTTGTAGAAATATTGCTTGTATGTTTAATGAGTTAAATATACTAATTTAGAAGTTACACTTAGATTTTTTAAAATTTAGAATTTTACAACTTTATCTTAATTACTTCCAGTGTTTCTTAATTACTTCTGTATTTTTTTATAACAAATTATTTAAAAATTGTTAACTTAATCTATTGTAAATTAGAATTTTTTTTTCTGTAGGTATTTATTTTATTGGGTCATCTTTTTTTATAAGCAAATAAATTTAAATGTCTGGATTTTCTTAATTGCATTGTAATAATCTTGAATTTAATATTTCTAATATTAACTATCTTCTATTGAGATTTTTTAACTTTATTTAGACTTAACTTACTTTAACTTTATTTTGCAATTAATAGCATTAACTTTTTTTGCTATCAAATGACAGGATTCCAATCATTAAAACTGTCACAATAGAGCAAAATTAATAAAACTACTTAAGATTTAAAAAAAATTATAATAGGGAATTTTTCTCTTCCATTTCTTTCCTAAATCGGTTATTTTTTAGGTTACATTTATAAAAAAAAATTCCCCTTCTCCCGTATCATCTTGTTTTGGGTTTACAAAAGTACATTGTTCTTAAAATCTTGATTTTTAATATAATTAAGTTTTTATGTGTTTCTCAGCTTAATTACTATACCTTTTTATTTGGATTTAGTTTTAAAGATAACCCTAGGCTAATTCTTTATTAAATGTAACTGAAAACTTGATAAAGTTACCAATATTAATACAGGGTGTGCTTGGTATCTTCCTATAATTTAACTTTCTTTTTATTCTGAAATAATTACTTAATTTCATTAAATAAACAATCTTTTTTAAAAAATGGTTTTTTTTTTCAGCTATTTATCGTGTTTTAACATAAAAATAAGATATATGCCAATTTAGATTTTTTAAACTTAAAAAAAATCTTTATATGATTATTGTTCTTATATAACTGATAATTTAACATAACTCATTAAAAATTAGACGTTTAATTTATATAATATTCATAAAAATATTGTTTTCTCTAATGTATTATAAATAAAGATAAGCAAGATACAAATTATGAATTTTCTTATTTAAAATAGCATTCACAGCCAATATCTTCTCAACCTCTATCGCATTATGCATCTCTACCTTATGGACAAGCATTTAACAATCTTCTAGGGTTATCTCAATTTCAGCATTATCCTACACAAGCAAGTTATCCTCAAATACATCCTCTTCTACCTACAAATCATTATTCAGGTAAATAAATTGTATTTAAAATTAATTGAAATATTGCTTTTAATTTTATATTTCATTCCGTTTTCCTTTATAATTAAGTTGTGTAGATATTTTTGGATATCTTTACTTTTAATATTAACCACTTGATTGTGAAAGCTTATTTTAAAACTAATATAATCTGCATATTAAATTAATTTTTAATTTCTAAATATTAAATTAAAAATATTTAGTGTTTAATTTATAAAATCAATTTTCCTTTTAAGAGGTTTTTATTTTGTATTCTATAATTGTATAAATTATAAAAAAATAATTACATATTAATATACGTCCTATAAATTGCTTATTGATATAAAAACAAGACTATTTATAGATTACAAATGGAATATAGAAAAATACTATAAAAATGCTTTATACATATACTTCATATATTTTCAGTATCTTTATTTTCCTACACTTTGATAGGTTACATTTTTAGACAGAAAATATTAACTTCATTAGATATAACTGAAATTTTTTTTCTATTTGATTTGGTTTTCTGAAGATGTAATTAAATCATTTTATAATCTTTCTTTCTTTATTTATCTTATTACTTTTACTTTGTAAAATGGGTAGCAATATTAATATTCATAATAAGTATGAAAAATATTTTGATATTTTGTTTTTACTTAATTTTTCATTAGTTCATTAATCTAATATTTTTAAGTTACTTGTTTTTAATGAAAATTTTCTACTGTTTTTATTATAGAAACTTCTATAATGCTGACTTTTATTATTCTTTATAGTTTCCTTAGAAAATCTTAATTCTTACAAAATGATCAATATTTAGATATCTTTGGACTATTTCGGAGATTATGAAAGGCATAATTTGCTAAATATCATAGATTTGATAGCTGAAATTTGATATTAACCATAACATTCATGCCTTTTTAAAATTAACCTTTAAATATAAAATTCTTTATTGAATTTTTTTTGTGACTTTCAAATCCTAGTTTTTATAGAATTGAGTTTTGAAAAAAATCAAAGCTAAGATAATTGACTAATTCTTTATCTCTTAAGGTATTAAATTTATAGCAACAAAATAAAATGCATAGTATTTTTTCTATCTAGATGTATCGCCTGTATAAAAATTAAGGAAAGAGATTCCTTAAGTTTCAACACATTTGTTTTATATAAAGGTTATAATTCTTTAGATATATCAACCTGTTATAAAAATCTTGTCGATAAAATAAAATTTTAGATCTGTTTAAAAATGTATTAAAGGTTCAGCTAGACAATCTGCTGGATCACAAAGGAAAAGTCCAACATCTGATGCTGGAGTGCAAGTGTCTGTTGGTAATGATCTTGTTAGGCCATCGAGAGATCCTTTGAAACCTCGAAACAGAGATCAAGTACAACAATTGAATTTTCAAAACAGACGAAGATCTTCTGTAAATCGGCAGCAAGGCAACAGAAGAAGTAATGTATATAACTGTAATAAAATTTTTATTTTTATAATCTAGTCTTAAAGTGGTTTTTACAGATTGATATTTATATATATATTTTTTATGTAAATCTATAATTTGTCTAATTGATGTTATTTACATGCTCTTCAAAATATGATTTGTTTTAAAAGCTCATTTTAAATTTAATTAATATGTATTGGATTTTTATACTTAAAATTTTTGACAAGAACTCTTGACTTGACTTCCGAAAAACTCAAATTTAATATTAATATTTGTCATTCTTAGATGTATAACCTACTGTGTTTTACTTGTGTAAAATTCAAACTAATAAACTACTCTATTCTGTTCACTGTTTTTTGCTTATGTTGAAGAAAAATTGTTTTATTTAGATTTAAATTTTGAAGTGGCATTTTCAGACATGCTTTTATTTCAAGGTAAATAATTTACTCGTAATATGTACCTATTCCATTAAACTTAGGATTTTTAAATCTTTTTAAATAATATGAAATTTATATAAGCAATGAGTCTTTTTTTTTAAAAAAATTGTACTAAGTTTAAAGATTCTTCTTTAAAAATTTGATATTAAAATGTTTAGCTTTAAAAATTCTTTGCTTTACAATTTAAAATTGTATTACTAAACAACATAATCAAAAATCACTTTCCCATTACTTTAAAGAAAATTGGACATCTTTCCCTCCATTTTAATCATTATAATAAAGAACTCAATCCAAATACTAGATTATGATTATTTGATTTTATATTATATCAAAAATAAAGAATATAAAATCAAATATGTAGTTAGGAAGATTTATATCCTTAAAATATAATGTATGCATATACTTATTTGTAACTTATAAAACTGAGACAATCTTAATTTTAAAATAATAATTATTGGAAATTTGACTTTAATAGCAATTAATATTAATATAATATAAATATAATTTAAATATTAAATCTAAGAATTATTAAATATCAAAGCAAGAAATAAAGGCTTATTAATTTAATCAAACTGAAGATGAATCAACTCCTCAAAATACCTGTATGAACCTATAAACCTTGTATGTTTTCTAGTGGGAGTAGTAGCAGCAATAGTTATATTAAGTTCTAAAATAGGAAGTGAAAGTAATTATCTATGCCAAACAGAAATATGCATTGTTGATTCAAATACTTTAAAGCAAATTGTAATTATTTAAGATTGTATTAATTCCGAGATGTTTTAAAATGCAGAAAAATGTATATTTCGCTTCTCATCTGCCTATAGAGTAGACGTAAAGCTTTTTGTGCCTTCCAGCCCGTATATTTTTTCCAGAATGTTATATATTTAATATTTTAGGTTTAACAAGCTAATCAAAGATGGTTAATTTGGATTTAAAAATATTCTTAAATACTGATTTTACCATGTGAACAAATTTCGATATACATTAGAAAGAACCTCTGAAGGTTATATTGGAGAAATATAGAATTTAGTTTATCACTTCGTTTAAATTGATTTTGATATTCTCAAAGCTTTCCAATTTAAACCTTGTTTCAAGATTCTTCAATTTATAATTTAAATTGTTATCTCCAAAATTATTTAAAAGCTTTTAACTTTAAATAATTTTGGTTTAAAAAAAATTATAAAAAATCTATTAAGTTCATACTTGTCATTTATTAATGATCTTTCTGTTTTTTTTAGATTTTATTTGGCCTTTAAATGCAAAATCTTAAGCAGCTGAAAAAGTAATAGGCTTGTTAAGAAATATTCTCTTAATGTTGAAATATAAATGAAGTTGTTTAGGAAAAGATGAATTTTATACTATTTATGCCTTGGTTGTAATCCATTCTTTGTAATACATGTATTCATTATTATTTATATTATAAAAAGGCTAAAATAACATTGAAGGTTTTTAGTCGCAGAATATTAATTGAGCTTCATAAAATTTATCTATATTCTTTAAGATTCTACATAATTTAAATATAAATTTATATTTCAGCATCCTTTAACATCTTTTTATTTTGAATTTAATCTAAAATATAATTAATTTGAAGATGTGAAATTTATATATTAGCTCGGTACCTAAATTTCAAAATTAAAAAAACACACACACCTTAATTTTGAATTTTTGTTAATATCTTCAATATTAAGCAGATACGAGGTTAAAAGTATCTTGGGTTAGGATAGAGTTCAAGAAATTTTATTTATACAAGCTATTTTTTTCCAATTTTACTCAAGCAGTTTTTTATTGAAAAAAAAACCATTAATGTAATTTTTAAAAAAGTTCATATTAGCAGAGTATATTAAATTTGATCTTAATTAACTATTATTGGTTTTAATTTAAATTTTAATAACTCAATTAAAATAAAATACATGTATTTTACATTAAAACTTCTTTCATTAAAATTAATCTTGTAATGTATAGAGTAATTTTAAAACAGTTTTACATCTGGTAATTTTATTTAAAGTGTATAATTAGTTATACAGAAATATACTTTTGCTGCTAATAAAAAAAATTGTCTTGTTTTCAAATGTATAAAATATTGTTACATTTTAGATGTACCAAGACGTGGCAGAGGAAGGTCTAACAGCACGGCATCAGTGGAAAGATTTGAAAATGAGTATGACTTTGAACAAGCAAATGCAGAATTTCAGGAGTTAGAGAATAAATTATCAAAATCTCTTGGCAAGTATACTTTAAATTTTGACTTAACAACTGTAGTGCATTTTATGTATGAAGGGTTTAAAAGAATTTGCCATGGTTTTTCTTCATTAACATTATCTTGATAGTTGTATAACTAACTTGCTCATGAATATTAAGTATTTATCATTTAATTTTGTTTCTAACTAATGTCTAAAATTTTATTGGTTTTTAAATATAATTTCTTTTCTTAATTTACATGAGCTGTTAATATAGCACACAGTAACTGAAATTAATTGGCTGTTTCAAACTCTTTAGGGGGGGAAATCTAGGTAGATTATAATTAACTATATAAATACTATGTAACTTCCAATCATTGTTTTTCACCGATTGCTGTAGAAATAATTATAAGTAATGTATTGGACGAATATGATTAATTCGGTAAAAGATAACTACTACATACAATTATCTATAAAATAGGATATATGCATATAACCAAATGAAATTTAACATTATATTTTCATGTGAAATATTAAAAGATGAATCATACTGTTCACCTTGCTCTAAACATTGTATTTGTTTCCTTAAGTCTTCAAAATATGAAAAATTAGAATCTCTTCATTTTAATCAAGTTTAAAACATGTTTTTTTTTTTTTTTTTTTAAATAAGCCCATTAGTAAATTAGATGAAGGAAATAAAAGCTAGATAATTCGTACCAATTTTCTGTGATAAATACTTAAATAAAAGAAATTATATAAAATGAATACTAAATTTGTAGAAATTCTAATATGTTAAAGCTATAAATCTTAAAGTTAAGATGAACAGATGTATAGAAAGTTATTGGTTCCTGCACATGAGATCCTTTATAAGAGGTAAAGTTTCAATGTGTTCTATAAAATTTTCTATAAAATGTTGTACATCTAAAATAGCGACATCAGTGAGTTGCTGCATTATTACTGTTTAATTACTGCTGCACTTCATTTTAATTGCTTTTTTCCATATTTCAATAAGTTCAGTGTTTTCTGCTCTTGGATCTCATCCTGAATACTCCTTTAAATATTGAATATTTAGAAACATAAGTTAGGAACAAACATTTATATATAAAAGTAATGTATAGTCTAGCAATTGTTTCTTATTATAATCTTGAACTGTTTTGTGAAATGCTAGTTCTTTATCGACAGATCCATAATTTTAAAGCATAATAGGGATTTGTGGCTGCATTGTATAATTTTTTTTTGGTAGTAACAAGGACAATTTTATTTAAATGCAATACACACGTTTTTTTTATTGTAAGAAAGTGAAAGAACAAATTTTTATTACTTTACCTAGGAATTTTTTCTATAGGGATTCAAGTTTTCTAATTTAACGTATAAAAAGTTTTAAAAATCGAATTAAGCCATTTAAATGGTAATTTATTATTGAATTTTTAGGTGACAGCAATATTGACTCTTCAGGTACTGAAGATACACCTGGTTATGATAAGCAGAAATCCTTCTTTGACGACATCAGTTGTGAAGCTACTCAGAGAAGTAAAGGGTAGGTTGCTCTTTTGATAAAATAATGAATAAGGGTAAAATGGCATTTTGCTAATTAAATTTCTTTACTTAGCTTGCCTCGGTTTGACTGGAGATATGAGCGGAAGTTAAATATGGAGACTTTTGGTGTTTCTGCAAATAATGCCTGGCTTAGACGCCGTCGTGGTAGGGGTGGCTTTCGTAGAGGATATAGAGGTCGTGGTAGTTTCGTTAGACCAACAGAAACTCCAGTTCAAAAAACAGGTAAGCTGTTATTACTGTAGAATGAAATTCTTCATTGATATAGAGCAAGAAGGGTATTAAAGTCATGATAAATTCTACCACATAACCTTCCAATATACATTTTAAACTTAATATCTTAACCAAACAGGCCACACAGTAATTCATATCTGCTCTACTCCCATTTCTTGAATTTTAATTTAAAAAAAATTTAACTAGAAAGTTGAGTTTTATAAAGACGTGTTTTATATCCTTAAATTCAGTTTTCCTACTTATTTGTTAAAGAATACAACGTATGTTAATATAGTTGATATCTGCAATTTTATAACATATTCATAGGAATAAGTAAGAAGGTAATTTTAATTCTATTTTCTATAGAAACTACAGGAATATTAAAGTTAAAAATATTTAATTGTCTTTTTATTGAATATAGTTTCTAAACAAAATAATTTAGTCTCTTTGAACTCAAGTCTTTGTTCTATTTATTTTCAGTTACTTTTGATGAGACTCCTAATATAAAAGAAGTTGAAGTAGTCACTCTAGAAGAAAAACCAGATCCAATGCCAGTTATCGAAGTTATTGTCGAGAAGGAAAAAAGCGATTGGCCTGAATCTAGCACTAAAACAGAAGAAAATGTATGGAATTAAACAAAGCTTTAAAAATCTGTTCTAACATTTCAAACTTAAAGTTGACCATTTAGAAGTACATTAGTACTACTAATTAGTTATATTTATATTTTAAATTGAGCTTATTTTACACCTTAGCTTTCATGGTGTTTTTTCCCTCTCTAGTCTTGTTGTGTATTAAATGTTTAAGAGTGAAGATAGTTCTAAACTATTTAGTTGAAATTCATTTTCCTGCAGAATACAGTTATGTAGATCTTTGTTTGGTACCCCTTGCTCAGTCAGCGAGATGGCATTCTTTGAATTGTCTTTCATTTAAATGTTTATCAAACTCTTGGAAAATGAATGTTACTAACTTGAGATCAAAAATCAAATTTGTATTCTTTTTATCCTTTTTAACTTTCTTACTGGTATGGCTGAATGTCAAAGTGAGAACTTTAAGATGCTGAGAAATAAGTGTAAGCATCTTATTGTGCCATCTAGTAAGATATCTTGAGGTAAATTTATTTATATTTGACTTAATAGTACACTGTATACATATTTTCTTATATTAAAGTTTATTTTGCATAAATAAAAGCTTCTAAAATGCAGCAGTTTGTGTTTTTCTTGATTCTCGCACTTAACTTATTAGTTAAATATTTAAAACCAAAATCTAATGGAATAAGGTTTTTTCTTTGTTAATTTTATTAAGTAGCTGTTATTGACAAAATATTTTAATTAAGATCAATTTCTGATGCTTCCAGTGTTTCCAAAATGTATGAAAATGATAGTAAATGTAGAACACTTTTAATATTATATCCGAGAAAACCAAATTGTTTGACCTTTTTGATAAAGGGCTTAAAGGGGGGGTCTAACTTCATATTAGTATTAAGGATTTGGTCACATGTGAATCTCTCGATTACTTTCTACTTTGAATTTAAAAATTCAAGGCAACTTGTACGTTAAGAAATGTATAGTTTGAAAACTTAAAATAGCTCTATTTGATTTGCTACAGACTGCTTTAACCCTTAGCACTTCGATGTCTCCTCGGGCACCATTCAAAGCAGTACTTCATTGTGTCATTTTAATTTTCTTAAATTTTGAATGATAAATACTCAAAAGTATTAAACATGTCGATTAATTTTCCGGAAAAATTCAACTTGCATACATTTTTAAAAATTTTTTCAAAGAAATAAACAAGTTGTCTTATTTGACAAATATTTATATATTGAATTACTATTCAGAATGCTAAGAGTTTACTGAATGTAGTGTCAATTGACAACTTTCATAATTTTATCCAATTTGGATTTTGTAAGTGAAAGAACAATCCTGTATTTTAGCTTAAAATCTAAATCTAGGTTATCTTTTGAATCTAGCATGGTGCTAATTAAGCAATATGACAGGAAAGATTTTGTATTCTCGATTTGTAATTAATATTTGACTATGCTATAATTTATAAATTTTCTTTTAAGATGAATCTATTTTCTTACTCGATTTCTTAGAACTGAGGGGTCTGAATCTAATGCTTTACCGTTTCTAATGAATATTGACAAATTACTTCCCTAAACTTTACCTACTTTGTTGAATCAATAAGAATACTGACACTACTGTACTTGCAGGGTTTTGAAGAGGAAGAAAATACAGGACTTCTGTGTGTACTGATGTGAAGGTCTTCTGTGCATGTATGCTTAAACCTTGAAGGATATTGAAAATTCAGCATCTAGTTTAATTCCTGATAACCAACTTTGTTAGTTATTGATTTCAAACTGATAACTTTATTTTGGTTTTTAAACATTCCTGTTCCACTTCTATTTATTAAAGTTTTAACTCTTCCCTGAATGAGCTTCAATTATTCCAAACATCAGTACACAGAGAAGTTTTTGAACCCACAAGATTTAAAACTGATCAGCAAGTTTTTATTCAATGCTGCAATTGTTTTGTGTAAACTGTAGTATATAAAGCATTCTTGATCTACCAATTCTTGTATTGACAAATTCGAGTATAAAAATGATTCACAAGATGTTCCTAATAATTTGAAAAAGTATAAAAGCAAGTTAAATTGATAGCTCTCATTCATTTAGTAAATATTTATCGTTTTTTTTTTTCAGAATCTTAGAAGTAGTATTTTAGAATAATAAAAGTTTATAATATTAGCTTTTTTAGTAAGTGAATCTTTATACAACATGTCTGCTTCTATAATGTTACTATTTTTTACATAGAACTATAAATGATAAATTCAATAGCAATTGGGGGGGGGGGTGAAGAAAAAACAAACCTGTATGCTTTTTATGCAACTTATACACAAAATGGAATGAATGATTATACACAAAATGAAAATAATGCAGAACAAAGTAGCATCAATATTTGTATAATTTTCCTTTTAAAAAAGTGTTACAGGGAAGATGGTTATAATAATAGAATGGTGCCAAATTCAACCATGAAAGTTAATTTCAAAAATGCGTAAAACAATTCACTGATCTAGGTATCTTGTTAAGAACATTTTATCAGAAATGAAATGCAGTGTTAGAATCTTTTGGTGTGCAGAGGATTTTTTTGTTGGTAAATCAAATTTTAAACGCAATTAATATAAAAAAATTGGGTGATTTGATGGAACAATTGCATTTGCAAGAAATCGTTTAAGAAATTCTGTAATTTGCCTAGTTTCCTTTTATTTCTTAAGCTGGGTGCATTATATGATAAAGGGCATAACTTTTTTTTCTTGAGGGGAAAACTACTTATATGTATTTGAAGAGATCTAGGTTCGATGATAAAATGATATGGTTTTATAGCAGTTAAATTCTACAAACCTATTTAAGAAAGATAATCTTAAAATACATAATTTGGTAGTAATAGTTTTATTTCGGTTCCATCCACCCTACCAAAAATTTTGATATTATGTATGTTCATACATTAAAGCTAATGAATAAAATTTAATTAAATCAGTCAATGAACTTTTGTCTCTATGGGTAAAGTCGATTTAAGTTTTCATTTGAGAGTAATAATTTGGAATGCAGCTTTGATGATAAAATGGATCTAAATCAAATTCTGAATTTAATACCACAAATAAGCCTAAAAACATATTCTCTGTTCCCTTCGCTGCATGACGAAATTAAAAACAAAATGCTCAATATTGTTGAAATATAAAAGAAATTAAAGAGAATGCTCTTATTTTAAAAAGAGAAAGGGAAATAATTTAAAAAAGTTTCTTAAACACTGCATTTGAAAGTGTGAATAATTTCGTATTTAAACCAAGGAATCGTAGTTTATACTGAATCTAGAACAGCCTTTGAAACAACCGTGCAATCTATCATTTAAAAAAGAAATAAGATATTCACTTTCTTTAACTGGAAATTATTAATTTAAGGGCATGATGCATTTTACTTCTCTCAAATAAAACCTTCTACACTAAACGATTTTCACGAAAGGGATGATTATAGATGTAAAATATTGCATTGATGCAGTCTTTTCTATGTGAATTGCTTGAATTTGTAAAAGATATCACAGTTCATTGTTTTCTAATATTAATATCATACTGTATTCTGCTTAGTACTATTACTTCACCGATTAAAAAGTAAATACTTCTAAGAATAAAGCGTCGAATGCTATATCAGCCAGAAAGGAAATTTTAATTCTTTTTCTCTTTATAAATATTTGTATGATATTTAATCATTTAGATGAACATTAGCATGACAAGACATACGCCTAGAATTCATTTAACTATGTACCTGCCTGACACACTGTAAAAAATATATATATAAACAAGGCTCAACTGCATTTCATATCAAGAAAGAAAATCCTAATAATGAATATATATTCAAATCAATGCCATTTGACTAATATATATTGTCAACATCAAAAGGCCATGGTAAGAAGAAAATGGCCAAAAGAAAATGGTAATTGAAATCTGGTTTAAAGCCCCTTTCCGACGACTTGTGAGTGACTAGAGGCAGGCACATTTTCCTCTGTTTTGCGGTTTTCCAGGGTTCTTTCTCTGTTAATTTTACCAACAATTTGCGCGAAGTTTCCGACCAACACTAATAGGCGAGGATGGTCTTACGATGGGTCAGTTGCCAGATTTAAGATCATATTCGTAAGAGCGCGGCTTAAGCGCGGCAAATTTTTTGAAACTATACAGTCAGTAAATTATTCGCATATTACAATTTTAAAGTTTAGAATGTGGTAAACTAGCACCAATCAGAAATGAGCTGCTTCAATGACGTATAAAAAGAGCTACATTGCAGTAACTGATGATATAAGTATATCGGAAATTACTAGAAGTGAATAAAAAATTACGTTTTTGCACATCTTGAGCATAAATGCTACAAAGTAAAAGGATGGAAACAGTATTTCTCTTCACTAAAAAGCAGCATTAGGACATATTTTTGCAACATGTTCTTGAATATATTCATCACTATGGAAAGTATGTCAAATCAATTTAAAAATACATTAATTTCTCTCACCCTTCACACAGACGCATATATATTGTAGAACTTACATTGGTTGCAAAAATGACAATGCTACTCTCGTATCGTTCTCTATATTTAACAAACTCGATTTTTTTTTTTTTTTATGTTGGTTAATACAGAAAAACCGAATTTACACCAATAAGATGTAGAAAATTGTAATATTTTTAAAGTTATTTGGCTATCATGAGATAATCACATCGAATGTTAAACTATTTATATAACCCTTCATACATTTAAGACTGAATGAATGATTCAACAACAAGAAAAATAAATAAATTAGGGAGCTTTCTTAACTTCTATATTTCCTAGACTTGCATCCCATCAAAAATTAATGGAATTATCTAGACCATCTTTCCAAAAAATTGTTATTCATTGTTTGCTACATATCATCCACCACTAGTAAGATTCTCTAGTAGCTCTACATTACTTAAATGCAAGTTCTATTTCAAAATAATTTTTTTTTTAAAAAAAAAGGCTATAATTTAAATAAATTTTGACTAGAAAAAATTCTCATATTCTTTGTTTATTTAGAATGATAAAGATGGTGCAGATGGCAAATCAAATATTTTGTTAAAATTCTTAAAAAAAATAAGCTATACACAAATGCCTTTAAATTTATTATTATTGTTGTTTTAAGTATCTGATATTAATGTATTTTGAACTTAATTTTTTTATTATTTAAATCAATTTTCCTCATTATATTTCTACTTATTTTAATGCAAACATTATTATAAACTTTTCATTTAATATGAATCAATCGTTTTATTTTAGACCTATTAAAGTGACTTTGAATTTGTGCAAAAAAAGAAACAAAAATACTAGATTTTATTCAAATTAATAAATAAAGTGCTTGCCTTCTATGAAAAAGTATAAGATATTTTATATAAATATATACATTTAATAATTTTCAATAGAGCTCTTGTATGGTATTATTATAAATTGATAAAAAAAATTAAAAAATTAAATCTGCAAGAATCTATTAAAAATCTATGCAGATATGAAAGACAAACATAGTTCTCAGATTAAAATAAACCTTTTGAAATATTTGTTCTGAATAGAAATATAAGAAGAATGTATCACATCACATCTTTATGATGTCCAAACACTTTTTAAAGTATTTTTTTTTTAATAAAAACCTATGCTGTTAAATATAATTTTATTTAGATTATCATTAACTAGATATAATTAAAAAATACCAGATATTATGGAAAAGAGAAGTTTTATAATAAAAATTAACTAAAAATAGTGAAAATTTTTACAAAATAAAGTTTTAACAAAAGATACTTGATTCTGAAAATTATTTTGAGATTTTTATAACTGAAATGATCATGCACCCACATTATACATAATTTGCTTATAATATAAAATTTTAAACTTTGAGCTTTTATTAATAAAAATATAACAGTAGTACACAAATAATTTAAATAGAAAGCAGGACTTGAAGAGTCCAATAATCTGTACGGTAACAGTAAAAACAACTTCAAATATTCTTTATAAATTCAAGAAATGCACAAATGTGTTTTTCAGTTACTTTTACACGTTCATAGTGATGAGAATTTTGTAAATAAACAAAATGACTGTTTCATTATCAGGCAATCAAAATAAAATTCTAATTATAAAAGAAAAAGACTTTCTAAAACAATAAAAACACAAAAAATAAAAAAATTATGAACACCTATTTTTTGTTTAAGGAACTTGAAATTTCTAAATCTATTATTTCTTAAAAATAATCCTTTATTTAAAACAAATTTTTACAATCGCATTACAAATTATTTACATTCTTTTATTTGAATTTCCCCACTGTGACAGTTTACTTTGAATTTCTCGCCATTTTTCTATATTCTTTTTAAAATAGAATATACCACATTTCTTCAGGAGAACATTTCCATTAGTATTGCCATTTAATGTTTTTTCTTCCTGTACTAAAATTTGTGCCATTGAGCTTTTTTGTTTCATAGTAAGAAGCATCCACAGACGTGACAATGTAAGGCTACCATTTCTATCAGATGCTATGTTTACTATACATGGCTGCAAAAGATATAGAGATATTAGTTTTAAATCCATAATTTTGAATGTGCATCATGAATATTTCAACTTATTTTAAAACATAACAAAATTAAACAAATTTCATAACAAAATTATTTGATTGATTGATTTTTTAAAAAAACTTACTTTTAAAGACTGTATAAGTTTGTCTTTGCTTTTTTCTCCGACAGTATTGCTACTGAAGAATGCATTGAGAACATGACATCCTTGGATGTGACAAGCTAAACATCCAAGCTGTTGTGGTTTCATATTAAGTATGCTATTTACAACCTGAAAGGTAAGTTACTTTTAAATAGTTTGCATAATTTTTAACATATATCTTAGGATATGGAATATATTTTTAATATATCTCACCAACAAAAGGAATTAGCAATAGAAGACTGCAATAAGAGAGAGGGGAATCATTAAAAAGAGGAAGAGGATATAATTAAACACTTTTTGGAATTTTCTTTTTTAATTTTAAGAATTGCACATAAAGAAAATACTGATTTTAGGTATCAATGAAAAACATCTTGTTTATCATTAAATTTCATTGCATAAAGCTCAAAAGATATGGTTTGCATAGATTAAATATATAATTAGAAGTAATATGATAATATTTTACCTTAATTGGCTTTTGAAACTTCAAAATGGCTTGAACAAGAAGTGAACCTTGTAAACATATAAAAAGTTCAGATTGGTCTGATACCCGGAAACTTAAAAGACGTGGAACCAACTGAATCTGTTTTTCTTCTGGTTCCAAACATTGAAGGCAATACATTATATTCTAAATATTCATAGGAACACAATTTAAATCATCAAAAATAAAAATTGCAATAAATATTTTACACATAACAATGTTAATTAGAAATAAGTATTACATATTTTTAAAACTCTCATGACAAACTTTGTCCTAAAATGTCTTGCAAATAATTGTTAAAGAACAAATACTTTCAATCTAGAGAACAATTAATGCAACAAATTTGTATGGACGTGTGCATGTAAAATTTAGGTTAAAGAAGCAATTATAGAGTTTATCTTGTAATTTTTTTGTGCACGTTTGAACATTTTTAACTCATAGAAAATATTACATAAAAACACATGGAAGATTTATCTTGAAATTTTTTAAAATTATTAGTAAAAAAACTGAAAACTATTTGAAGTTGCAAATAAGGATAGAATATTTGAAAAAGATTGGCACATGCAATTAGACAATAGATTCAACATTTCAAAGTTTTTTTTTCTATCCCACCTCCACTTTACAGATGGCAACCTTGGTGCCTTTTTGCAAATATTTCTTTGTCCAAGTCATGGGGAGAGCATTACAGTCAATTGAATAGGTAAACAGATAGAATGAAATAGAAAGAATTATGATCTCATATATTTTAGAAAGAATTTGCAAATCTCAATGTTTTGATATCATGATAAAATTAAAAGTCAGTTAAGTGTAAGTTAAAGTGAAGATAGAGTTCAAGCAATTAGCAAATTACATTATGAGTTTGTCAACTTTGAAATTATTACACACAACTTTACAAGAACAAATGCAGCAGCATGTACTATTGCATAGCTGTTAGATTTTCAATAAATCTCTTAATCTAAATAATTGGGTATGTAAAAATTCCCTGAAACCTTAGTTAAGAAAGCTTAAAAAAACCAACCAAATAATAGTAGGATAAATTGCATAACTGACTGATTATGTAACATTTTATTATTTCCTTAATGACACTTTGGTTACATATTACATATTTTGGTAATTACTTAAATATTTGTTTAAGTCTATGTTTGTAGCATGCTTCTTTTTAAAACAAATAACTTGTTTGTATTTCAATACTATATTTGTAAATTTTCATTTGTCACTATTAAGTTGGAAGATCAAATAAATTGTTAAATAATTAAAAAAATATATTTGATAAAATCCTAAAAAGAAATGAAGAAAATTTCATTTAAAAAAAAAGAAATTACATGAATACATAGATTAACTATATTAAATACTATACCTTCATAAATTGTGCTTGTTGGCTTTTTAAACGATTACAAGCTCCTGCTATTGAAATAAATAATCCATAATAACGGCAGCCCAAAATTTTATCAAACATACATCCGATCTTTTCATTCATCAACTCAAACTAATAATAAAAGAAAGATAAGTTTTTATTAAATTTTGAATGTAAACAGCTTTAAAATCCATTTCATGGCAAATTGTATACGAATATTTTATTTTCAATAATATAAACTATAGAAAATAATTAAGATTAAATTCATCCAATAGAAATTGTTTCCCCCCCATAGATATTTTGTTTTGGGGAATAAGTTCGTAGCATTTTTATATTTACATTGTTTTCCAATGATTTTTTTTTTGCTGCTTGACAAAGTGTGCATTCGATAGAGCTCTTTCTGCTCTACAAAAATGTGCTAATTGTCTTTTTGAGTAATTCAATTTTTAATTAATTTTAAGGGTTAGAAATGGAATATCCAGGAGGTAAAAATCAACATTTTCGACACCTGCTCTTCTTCTCTTTTCATCCAGGCCATAAAGCTGCTTAAGCATCATGGGACATTTGCAACGAATACGAAGAAGGTGTCATAAGCAAGTCTGCAGCACGGAAATGGTCAAACCTGACCTCCATCCAAAGAAGACCATGATCTGCGTTTGGGCGGGGGGACTGTGAGGGCATGGTGTATTGGGAATTGCTCGAAGGGAATGTCGTGGTCACTAAGGGGCTCTACATAACCCACTACGCCCCATGAAAGAGGCTATGCGACTGAAAAGACAACCATTGACAAAGCCAAACCATACTCCATGACAACGCCAGGCCCCATGTTGCACAAGTTGTCAAAGCTGCACTCCAAGAGCTTGAATGGAGGTCTTTCAGCATCCCCTGTATTCTTTGGATCTTGTACTGTCGGATCACAATCTTTTCCGAGTGATTTTTGGCGGAACGGCATCAACAAATTGGTCGAGCGGTGGGAGGAGGTCGTAAACAACAGCGGAGGATATATAATTGATTGTTATTACTAATGATTTTCTTTTTTAAAAAAGTCTTTAATAAAAACGCCACGAACTTATTCCCCAATGCAATAGTTTTATGTTATTCTATTTGTATTTAGTTTTATTTTAAGGCATTTTTTATGAGATTTTTTAAAAATTATCGTTTAAAATATACTTTGGATGCTTTAATTGGCTTTAAAGGGTTAAACTGCCGGTAAGATCTCACAGTAAAATTTGAAAAAGAATAATTTAATGTCTATGAAATTATTTGTAAAGACAGTTTTAGTAATTCTCTACAGAGAGAAAATAACATATATTGAAATGAAATCACAAAAAATTAAAATTAAACTTCAATAATAACATACCTGAGCTTTGCTTTCAACAACATCAAAAAGTCTTTGGATAATGAAATTGCCAACTGAATGAGTTACAAGAGATTCTAAGGAATCAGCAAAATATTCATTCCATAAATGCTGTTGTAGCTCTTCATCTGCAGCTTCAAACATTTTTTCAACCACAAAGGAACAATTTCTGTGAGTGAAAGCTTTAGGAATTCTGAAAGAATGAAATTTTAAAGATGATTTAATATAAATGCAAACTGTAATTTATCAAATTGAAAGAGAAAATGTCATGAAGATACCCATTAGCTTAGATATCAATTTGTTTCTATTTCATTTTTAAAACACATTTATTTTGTTGCTAATGGAATAATCCATGCCAAAGAGATCCAAACACAGGTATATTTAATAGATTATATGTGTGTAAATACTTTCAAATATATTTATATTTTGATGTTTAAAAAGATGAATAAAATATTGATTTAAACACACTGCAGAAACAGAAAGGAGTTAAAATTAAATATATTTAAATATGAGTTAACTCAATTAGTACACAAAAATTTGACAAAGTGTGAAGTATTTGAAATATAAATTTATTTCAAAAAATAAACTATACTTTAATTCAATATTTACATTAATCAATTTAACATTTACAAAATGCATTTTAATTTTAAACTTACCCATTATCATCTCTTTCTGAAAAAACATTTGTAGCTAAGCCTAAAATGAGTTTCTTGCAACGTTTAGGAAGCCGTTTTTTCAGTATACATAAAAGAGTTTCTATCACAGTGGCAGAAGAACTCTCAGTAACATAATCTACAAAATGAAAAGCATAAAAGGTAACAAATTTATACAAGTTCATAAATGAAATAACTTTCAATATTAATGCTTTATAAATAAAGTAGCTTTACCAATGTTTTTTTATTATTACATTCTACTTGACAAATAGTATATACAAAAGTGACAAAGATATATTAGCAGACAAAGAGAAAAAGAAATCCTGATGCTTTACATATAATTTTAATGAAAATATAATAAATACAAAACAAATTTCTGAATTAAACTCATATTGGAAAAAAATTTCATACAAGGATTTTGTTTCCATTTCATTTTTAAAGGGCATATTTACACAAGAATAAGCAATCAGTTTTCTTACATTTTATTAATAAACTATATTCAAAAGTGGAAAATGTAAAGATAGCAAGAGACAAGCTTTATTGCTAAAATGCACTAGATGACTTAGGATGCTCATTGTTTCACTCAGAATATTGATCACATTTAATTTTCCTTTAAATATTTTACACTATCCTTAAAATCCTATCAACACAAAATCCATATAACTAAATGCATATAACATATTTAGATATGATACTGACCAACATTCAAAATACATAACTTAATGGGATATTGCAAAATATCTTGTATCAACATAGAAAGTTGTTCTAAGCATCACTTTGTGAAATATGTTATAACTGTCGAAACTAATATTATTTCAAAAGATATCAACTTTTTTGAATTATTGTGCAAGTGAATCTTACAAATTGAATTAAAACTTACGACATTACATCTGATTAATCTGTCTTGTCTTTTAACTTTTACAGTACTAAGATTTTAATTTCTAATTTCGCAATTAAAATTTACACATATACAATTCCTCCCCCCTTTGCTCCTAACAATAAAATAAAACTACATGATTAAATAAAAAATGAAATAATAAAAGTCTGAATTTCATTGCAACAACAAATTATATGATTGGAAATTATGCACAAACAGAAAATAAATTGATTTTATTAAAAAAGTATATTTTTTTTAATTTCAAAATTTTAGATATATATTTGCAATAATAATTTTTGAATAAATCCCATAAAAAATTGCACAAAAATATAGATTCTCATCATCCAGAGTATATTAGTCTTTCAAGTTAAAAAATCTGACCTATAACGAATCAATAAACATATATTTATTATTAATAGAAATGAGTAAGACTTACCAATAATGTCTTCAATTTTTAATAAGGCTTTTGACATTTTCTTTAAAAATTTGCAGAAAAATTTTGGTATAGTATCCAGAACCACAGGTGCAGTATACTGTTTAACTTCCAATACTGATTCACCTTGAAATATTATCAAAAAAAGGCATTGGAAAATTTTATTTAATTCTTTTATTAATTTAAGATAAAAAGTATAATTAATTACTAAAACATATAATGGAATAATATTCCTCAAAAAAAAAAAAAAAAGAAAAAAAAAAAAAAAAGGAATATATCCATAAAAAGTATTTTTTGAGGAGCATTATTTTTTTTATCTTTCCAATCCAACTTATTAATCAAAAAATGCATTAGTTAAATTTCATTTTTACAAAGTCCTATTTTCAGTTTAAAGGTATATAAATTGCATTTTTATTTATCATAAAAAGTGATAAAAATTGAAGTGTTTTGAATTTACAAAAATTCATTGAAGAATAAGATTGATAATGAAGGTTTGTGAAAGTAAGCTACAGTAAAAGTTTAAAATGCAGTAAAGTATTAAAAATTGCGGGAAAAGAGATTTTAAAAAAAGAAATAATATTTTATAAGCAAAATGAAAAAAGGTAATTGACCAACATAAATATTTTCCTGTAAATCAAAATTGAACCAGACACAAAAATTAAGGAAGATGCAGATAATCATTTACAGTTATTTTTATTATTTTTAGAGACTTAAGCACAATAAAAGACTATTCCACTATTACTACTCAATAATGTAAGTAATATTAAATATTATTTAGAAATATTTAACATAATTGAACCAAAGAAATATGCATTTATGTAATGGATTTTTTTTCCTTGGACATTTCTAAGAAATAAAAAACATTAAAAGACATTTTCTAAGAATGATTGTTACGATCATGAAAGAGAAACCATAAAAAATAAATCAGATTTTAAGTTATTAAAGATAATATTATAAATGCACATAAATACAAGACTTACAAAAAATTAACCCATATATTGCACAAACACAAAAAAGTCTTTTAAAATGTTGATTGAAACTAAGATTCCATCAAATGTTTTAAAATATTACCTGTATACTGTTTACGAAACTCCTTTTTGTGTTCTGCAGATCTTTTGCTCATGGAGTCAGTAGCTGAGCTCATATCGCCTCCAAGTGCTCTGATAATTGAGCAAACTACATGGCAAGCATATTGATTTTGAAGACATGAACAAAAATTTTCAACTATGAATTCAGCTAAGTCTGAAATCCATGTGATGAAGTAAGAAACCTTTTCTTTTTCTGGAGTTTCTTCATTTTGTTCTAAAACAGAGCACCAATTCTAAAAATAAATAAATAAAATAAGACAACTATGAAAATAAGAAAGTAACAAAGAATGTTATTGTAAATATTACAATACAGAACAATATCAAGATGGAATAGATATAGTAGTTTTCCAAGGTTAATTAAGTTTTTTTAGTAAGTTCTGCTTTACATGAATTAATAATTTGTACTATGTAATAATTGAATCCCTTTTCATAATCTTATAAAAATAATTCAAAAATACATTAATGATCAAATATTTTTAATTGAAATATAAATAAAACTCCATGTTAACCATTTTTCCCATCCTAAAAGTTCACTTTTGGAATTATATCAGTTACTGAACATAATTAAAAAGAAACTGAGCTAGACATATAAATTTGGGTTGTCGTATTAATATAAAAATTGCAGATTTATATTGCATTTTTTTGCAAAAAGAATGAATGGGGATCTGTTCAGCTATGTAAGTGTAATTTTAAATAAGAAAATTATACATTAAATGGAAGACATTTGATAAATGGTCTTAATATCAAAATGTAGATCTATAACAAATGCTGAGACCCAACAGTTTTTGTGTGAAATATGTGTGTAAATAGTTTTTATGAGTATATGGATACAGAATTTTCTAGTTGGTTCAATGTTCAGTTTTTATTAAAGAATTTATCACAATTATCTTTTAACTTTGCCATGGTATTCTCTTTTATAGGAATAAATATCATAAACTGTTATTTATAGTTCTTAATATTTTTTCCCCATAAGAGATGACTGCAAATTTGTTCATATTTGATTAATTTATTTTGATATCTCTTTTACCTATCTATTTGCTATATGACTTCTACAAAAGTAAAGAAAACACATTTTTGCTTTAATAACCAAATAAGTGATTTTTTTTTTTTTCATAAGGTATTAAGTTACGTAATTTACTTAATACTGCTTCACAGTCAAGAAAACAAGCTTCTGCTCTACTTGAAAACTGATTCTTGTAAAACAAATGAGATTTACAGCATGAAAAAATTAACTTTTTAATTTTAGTCTAAAAACTTTAATGCAAAATTTTACTAATCAAAAAATTAAAAAGGAAATTTAATTGGAAGTAAGAAAGAGAGGAGCCATTTTTCAATGCAATAAAATAAAGTGAAATATTTGAAAAATAACAGAATTTCAGAGAAGTTTTATAAATAAAATAATTATATTAAATAATTATTAATGAATTTTAATTACCTGGATATTCTGAATAGCAATATTTAACAATAATTCAGTAATATGAGTAGCATTTGCATTAGTGCAAACTTCTTCTTTTTCCAAAGCAAATGCAGCCATAAATTGCCTAGAAATGGCTGGATCATTGCTGACAGCTAATAACAATTCGATGCAATGACTGCTGAAACGGTGAGACGACAATTTTACTTCATATCCTTCTGTTTCTTGAAGAACATTAGAAACAAATATTTCTATCAACAAACAAACAAAATTGTTAGTTTCAATAAGTATATTTTAACATAAAATTTATATTATATAGTTTTCACTATAAAACTTAATATATGCAGACTTAAAGAGAACAGAATTGGGAATAAATATTTTGTTTCTTTAGTAATAGCATGAAAAATATTTCAAATCTTTGCAAATAAATGAAATTATATGATGGTATTTAAATAAACGATTCTTGAAATTTTTGCCATTTCATAAAAAATATATATTAGTTTTCAAAATTTTTATTATTTTTCCAATATTTTAAAAAAGAAACAAGTACCGACTTACTTCTTTGCATTATATAATTTTAAGCATGCAATCAAAAACTAAATTTAGCTTTGCTATATTCAAATCCTGTAATTTTTAGCATTGACATACGAGTCAGCACCTTTACTGTAATCTTTTATCTCATACCAATACAAAGACATTCCTGTCCTGTATAGAATTAATATACACCAAGCACTCTTACACACGATTGACTTTTGATACTAGAATTTTTCAGCCTAAAACTTACTATTATAAACATTTGAAAAGAAAGTCTAATATTTTATCAATAATTCAAATAATGTATAAAATTCTTCAATGCTAAATACAAAATACAATTTTTAAAAATGAAGATTTAAATTGCAACCACCTTCAGTAAGAAGCAATTCTATTTATCATAATAGAAGTATTAATTTAGCAATATAAACCAAATTTTATTTCATTACATCAAAACAATGCACAAAGTGCCATTCACAAAAACTCTGCATTATATTTGCAACTTTATTCAAGGTTCAAAATTTTATGTGGAGAAAAAAGGACCAGACTTTTGTTAGAGAGTATGCGAGAAAGTTCTGATACTTTTGTTGGCTTCTCACAGAGAATGCACATTAAAATAACATAATTAAGATTTCTAAGAAAAATTAGAATGGGCAGTGACAGGCAAACACTAATGAGACATTTATAAGAAAAGACTTTACATAGAACAAGAATAAGTGAAATCAGATCAGCAGTTCAGATAAGGAAATTAGATTATTAACATACATAAACAACAATTTATTATTAACATATATAAATAGCAATTTTAAATATCCAATATTATAGTTAAACATATGCTATAAAAAATGTTAATTTATAAAACTATCATCATTTTTAAATGCTATAATTTTTATATATTTTGTTTAGAAAGAAAGACATATACTTCAAAAAGGATTCCTAAAATACAAAGTTTCATACGGAATCTGAATTTGCATGAACTTTGCCCAATATATACATGTCATGAAAAAAATAAAAAGATTATTCAATTTTTTTTCTCATTTTGAAACATTTTCCAAAATTTAATTAAATTGGAACATTATTTTAATGACATAGAAAAGCTTTACTTCACAAAAATACTTAACATGAATACAAATTATTACTTAATTTCCATAAAGTATAGAATGAAAGATCCTGGTAAATAATTTGATATTAAACCTATAATATTAATAAATTAAATATAAAATATTAATAAGTTGATCAAAAAGTAATAAATATGCTTATTACATCCTTAAGACACTTTGCAAATAAAAATAAATGAATTCATACACAAAGACTTAATAATTACAGATGAAATTTAACCACAGCTAAATCAGAGCAATTTATGTATCACAGTTAATTTGAATTCGGCAAATGAATTACATGCATTTAATGCTACAGATAATAAATTTATTACCAGCGTCTTCTTTAGATAAACCGCTCTTCAGTGTTTGTAGTATTTTCTCATAATAAGAAACTAATTCGATTAATTTTTTATCTTTTTCCGGAGGCTGGAATGAATCAGAGTTTTTATTGCTGTTACTTTCATAGTTATCATCTGTGTCATTTTTATTGTATTTTTTTCTTTGAAATGAATTTGAATTTTTTCGATTATCAACATTCTTGGGATTTTGGGATGAATAAAATTTCCTTTCAGAATACTCTGATGAATGTCGCTTGTCTATATTATGTGAGTAGAATTGAGGTCCTTTATTATTGGGCGACTTCGACTGCTTTTTACGGGGTTCCTCTGTTTCCATCTCATTTGAATTATCAATATTGTTCGTTTCTTGATTCTTAAATTTTCTCTTCCGTTGCTTTGAATTAATTTTGCCTTTTCGATCTTCAAAAAATAAATCTTGATCTTCCATAATTTTCGGTAAAATTATTTTTCTTATTATGCACCAGAAACGTGGTTAACAAAATACGGCATGCACATTCAAAACAATAAACAAATTAGCATTGCCACTTCTTATAAAAGCATTCTGTAAATAAAATTAGAGCCATTTCTTGGTCATGTGACACATGTGAAATAGTATGTATCACTTCCTTTGCTATTTGTACTGTCCAAAAATATTTTGCTATTTGTAACCATTGCGACCAGCTAGTTCGCTTTTTAAATGATTTTGCCGGTTAAATTCTACTTTCATTTTGTGAGAAATTAATTGTTGAAAAATAGAGTATTTTTTTTAAAATTCATAAAAAATAGAAACTTAATTTATAGGTTAAAACATTGTTATCAATGAAAAAAAAAGTTATTTTTCAGAGGATTTAAAAAACAGTTTTGAGTTGTAATATTTTCGGATATTATCGCTGAAAAGTTCCAAATGCTAGCTTAATTTTTAACTAATTAAAGTTTCGAAAAAATAAATAAATCCGTCTAGATATACTTTTTTAACCTTCAAAGTAAGTATGTACGTACCAAGTGTGGTAGATCTAAATCACATGGTATAGTGTGCAGTTCCATAACACACACACATTCATTCATATACGCAAACACTTATTCATTTGATTATCAGCCTTGGATTAATTCCGGCAATGATTGGCCTGAAATTGATATCTTCTTTAAAATAGTGAACGGAAAGATCTAAAAGAACACGCTTTCATAATAATATTCTTTTATTTTTATAAATCAGTCAGTTTTAATGATTGATTTAAAAGACAAATTGATGTAGCAGCTTTTATTTAAAATATAAATAAAAATATTTTGTAAAATATGGCTCACAGAGCAGAGTGTAAAGAAATCTAAAACTCATTATTTATCAATGCATTTTTTGACTTAAGTTTCATAAAATGTAATTATTTACTTCATTTAGATCAAATTAGCAGTATTAAACAATGTGTATGCCTATCACTAATATTTTGCAAATTGCCCATTGGACCTGAATTTGAATGCATATCCTATATGAATTCAATCAGATTTACTGTAAATAAAGATGATTTATTGAATAATGAGTAAATAAGATATTGCAAATGATCATAGAATCCTTGGCCTTGCATTTATTTTTTTAGAAAATATCACATTTTATATTTATTTTATTTTATCCAGTCACGTGCTGAAAGTTGCATTTCTTTAGATTTACTTTGCAATAATTGTTGATTTTTTAAAAATTTGTTCCTTCAAATTGATGGCAACACGGTGATAAAACCTAATTTTTTCCCTTTGACGTGCTCTTGCAGATTAAATTTTATTGTTTTGTCCGAAATATATTGTTAAAAAATATGGTTAAAATATTTTTTATATATCCATTAAAAATATAAGTTATATGTTAAACCATTGATACCATTTGAAAGCTAATTTTTTTATCTTTAACTTGATGCAAAAATTATGTTTGTGCGATAATATTTTAGAAAGTTATCGCCGAAAAACGTCAAAATTTCGCCTAATTTTTAATTAATTCAAATTTTAATTAAAAATTCAAAAAAAGGTCTCCTAGGTGCACATTCCTGACCTCCCAGGTATACATGTACCAAATTTGGTAGCTGTAAGTTTAATGGTTTGGCCTGTAGGACGCCAACACACACACATTGAGTTTTGAAAGTTATTTTGATATTTTTGAGATATTTGTTTGGGAGCACCTAGAACTCCAGCTCTGATTTTTAAAAAAAATTCCAAAAACCTTCCTAGGGATATACCTAATAATTTCCCAAATTTTCATGGCGACTGAAGGCATGGTTTTTGAATCTATCGAGTACAGACAGACAGACATTCCTTTATATACATAGATAGATGACATTTAAATTTAATGATGAGTAAGGGGTGTACACTTTTGTCTAGGCGTTATGTTATACGCCTACGGACCCAATCCGGAGATCGAACCTCAAGAACCCTGGTGGTTGGTAAGTTCATAGGCCACTTCTTTATTAATTTAGTATTTGATAAAAGAAAAACTCTTTGAATTGGAATGATAAAAGATGTGCTGTCTTGCTTATGTTAAGAAGAAATAACTGTAAAACATTTGAATATCAAAGAACATCGAAGCACAGAGAATATAAATGATACTAGGATACACTGTATTCTTTTCTTCATCTCCTAATCAATTTTGAAATAAATTGCATCATTTGATCTATTCCTCCAAAAATTTAATCGAGTTTATCAACAGCATGGGCCTTGTTCAACATGGCAGGGCCCTCACTGCAGTTCCATGATATTTCTTCCACATTTACTATTTTTTATTTAATTCTGTACTCCCTTTCTTCATTTTTTTTAGATATTTTAAAACTCTTTTTCATTTTAACTCCATATTGAAATAAGGTGATTCCAATTCCGATAAAGAACTTCGAGATAACAATTTCTCCAGTAGTAGTACTTATCATGAAGTGACTGATAATTTCAGAGGTTTCATATATATATATATATATATATATATATATAGGACAGCACAAATACGACAAATATTTACAGCACAACTATGTACAGAAGCTAACTATATAAAGCCGAGACGAACACACAAGACAGTACGCAGCAGTACTCTACTGCAGACAGTAGCTCCCAATAACAACAGAAGTCCACATGCAGAATTCAGTAGTGACAATATCCACAGCTTACAAAGCGGCCAGACAGGATTCAGCAGGAGAGGGAATCTTTAAGGGTTTCTGTCTATGCTCTCGTAGCTCTCTCCCTAACGGGCTAAAAGTATTTCTCTGCCTCTTCTTGCCTTCGCTGTCGACTCACTACTTCGCACAACGGAACTACTCAGTTCAGGTAGCTCCGTTCCCGACGACGACACAACGGGCTACGACACACGACACAGGCTTCGTCAGAATATGCCACACAGTGATAAGAAGTCCTCTATTCAGGACTCCTCAGTTCAAGACCTCTCTATTTAAGTCGACCACCACCGTACTTCGTTCAGCTTCCAAGACCCCTCAGTTCAGGTTTTTTCGATTCAATCCCGCCGCGCTTTTTGCATTCTCAGACTGGCTGCTTTATATATAACGGCGGGAGGAGGGGCTAAAATCTTCTGTACCAATCAGGAGTATTCTGGTTGTATGTGGGCTCCTACTGGACGGATCGGGAAAATTCTCAATGTTTCGGGTATCATCCATTTTGTCGCCAAAGTCGCCAAATGGTTGGCAATATCTGGGATCACTGACGTCACACCCATTCACTATTCAATACAGATTAGTGAAAATCTGCCTTCCTTCCGATGACAGTATTAGAGCGGGAAACTACTCGTTCGTAACAATATAATAAAGAGAAGGGAATGAGATGTTGTTCATAGATATGTCATGTTAAATTTTGATAATTATAAACATAATCATTTAATAATTCATAAAAGTTCATGAATGATTTTAAATATGCAATGAAATTTTGAAATTCTAATCCCCCTCCACATACACAAACATCCACTTAAACTAAAAGATTCAAACCTTCTGTCTGAAACCTGTAGCCTGATACTTCCATTTCCTTCATCTATCTTTACTTCATTCATTTCATAAAACTTAATTCTAATTATGTAGCAAAAGTAACCTGCTCAGAAAAATTGTATTTAATATTGATATAATTTTCGCTGTCTTACTTATGCAAAAAAAAAAGAAATTTAGATTCATGATAAAAAGAAATGCACATTGTTCATAAAAGTAAATTTAGTTACTGATATGAGAAAAAATGTTATAGTAAAGTATTTAAAAATATTTTAATAATTTGAAATTAAAATTTGTTACAACTAAACAAAAAATGAAAGAAAATTAAATTAAGTATGATTGGAAAGTCTTATTAGTGACACTTCAAAAGAATAGTTTTTTTTTTTTACGATACCATATTTCGTAATTTTTGAGAAAGAAGATTGAAAAACGCATGAACAGCTTAAGAAAGTTTTAGGAAAAACTTTAATAGAGTTTACTAGCTTATAAGTAAAGACATACTATAAATGGTTGGAGCACGGCTTTCGGCAAGTCGAAGTGAATATACAAAATCTCGCATTACCGACGAATTTTACAAAAGAAAAACATCCCCCCCTTTCTACACTGATGGGAAAAAAAATCCCAACATCAAGAAAAAATTATTGTACAGTAATGAAATTTTAGGAATACATTTGTCTAGGTAACATATTTAATTGGTTAAAGTTTCAAGGTCACAGGTAGAGCCATTTCAAATGTGAAATGTTGATACATTATTAACCGGTGTAACCTCCAGAATTTTGAATTGATACAATGCATGCAAACGTGCATGCATTGTGTCGTGCAGGTGTCGGATATCAGTTTGTGAGATGGAGTTCCATGTCTGTTGCACTTGGGTGGTCAATGCAGGGACGGTTAATTCTGGTTGTGGATGACGCTGGAGTTGTCGTCCAATGATTCCCATACGTGCTCTATTGGAGAAAGATCTGGTGATCTAGCAGGCCAAGGCAACATGTCGACACTCTGTAGAGCATGTTGGGTTACAACAGCGGTATGAGGGCGAACGTTATCCTGTTGGAAAACACCCCCTTTAAGGCTGTTCATGAATGGCAGCACAACAGGTTGTATAACTAGTACAAATTTGCAGTCAGGGTGCGTGGGATAACCACGAGAGTGCTCCTGCTGTCATACGAAATTGCTCCCCAAACCTTAACTCCAGGAGTAGGCCCTGTGTGTCTAGGCCGCAGACAGGTCACTAGCAGGCGTTCACCTGGCCTCCTTCTAACCAACAAACGGCTATCACTGCGACCAAGGCAGGACCAGCTTTCATCAGAAAACACAACACATCTTCACTCCGTCCTCCAATGAGCTCTAGCTTGACACCACTCACGTCGCAAACGGCAGTGGTTTGGAGTCAGTGGAATGCACTGCACAGGGCGTCTGGCTCGGAGCTGTCCTTGAAGTAACCGATTTGTAACAGTTCGTTGTGTCACTGTGGTGCCAAATGCAGCTCGAATTTCAGCTGCAGACGCACTACGATTAGCCACAGCCATACGCCGGTCTTCCCTCTCAGTAGTACCACGTGGCCGCCCGGAACTTGGTGTTCTTGGGGCAGTATCTTCCCTTGACCACTGCCGCCAATACTCATGCACAGTGGATACATTCCTGCCAAGTCTTTCAGCAATATCGTGGAAAGAAAACCCACCTTCTCGTAGCCCTACAACACGACCTCGTTCAAACTCAGTGAGCTGTTGACAATGGCTTCTTCGTCTTCTCAGAGGCATCCTTGACTAACATTAACCCACTACGTCAAATCTCAACTGTAAATAACGATCACGAACCTTACAGCGCTTATTTAAAGCAAACCTCATTTGCATGCTTATAGTGTCGCTACTAGAGCCACACTTACGCGCGTAGCTCGAAATTTGAATCGACGTCATCTTTCAGATGTATAAACACGCCTACCAAATTTCGTTTATCTAGCACAGCTTCTTCCTAGTGTTGGGATTTTTTTTCCATCAGTGTATTTTGATCCGAGTGTATAAATATAATACTTGAATTTTATTCAGCAATCAGAATATATATATATATATATGTGTATGTGTATGTGTGTGTGTGTGTACTATAGTTCTATACTATAGTTCAAAATCGTAGACTTAAAAATGAAATTTTTTAAGTCTGTGATTTTGTGTGACATTTTGTCAACGAAATTTGGATCAGATATGTTGAAAGAAAAACATCCAAAATTCATATTGTCTTTTTGTTCATTATACCAGTGGTGCACAAACCATGGGTAGCGAAAAAAGTTTGGGGGATCGCTAAAATCAAAGAAATTTAATTGCATGCAAAATCTACAAGTATTCATTTCAAAGAACTGAAATACTACAAGCGAAGAAACAAACAATTATTATTTTAAGAATCTGATATTCGCGATCGCTATCACGGGGTTTCAAACCCACATTATGGGTATTAAATTTAACTCTCTAACTTGCCAAAAATTTTGGTTATCAATTGGAAACGAATATTCCGATTTGTAAAGAAAGGTAATAAATATTTTAATTCAGTTTGCATTGACTTACTTGTGTGAATCCGAATTTTTAAAATTAATTTCCATTAAAACAAAATATCGATTAAGATTGGATCCAGAGGATGACTTACGGCGTGCGATTCTCAATACAGGTCCGAACATAGAAACAATCATAAGATCTTTGCAAGCACACATCTCATATTGACCTTTTATGACGTAAAGGTTTTTTTAAAAGTATTTTTCATTAAAAACAATATTTTACTCATAAGCATAAATAAAGCATTGTTTCGAAAAATTTTGTGTTAGTTTATTAACTCATTTTTATGAGGTTACAACTTTTGTAAAATTTCTATGATAGTTTTTAAGTTTGATACATTATTTTAAAAAGGCGTTATTTCAACCGATGACTTCACGACACTTTTTAAAAAATACCCTGTATTAGCAAATCCCAGAAAGAATTTCATTGTAACTTTGTTGATGATTAAACAAAAATTTTACTGTTAATCCAGGGGTCGGGACAAAACTTTACGCAAAATAGAGGGTCGCAAATGAAAATAGTTTGAGCACCACTGCATTATACTTATATAAAATGTTATATAGGGTCATAATATGCGGAAATCAGGTTAGCGTGAGTGGATTTGCTCTTTCTGACGTGCCCGGTCATTAGAAAATTTTTTGTCTCTCTTACCCCGTGCACATCAACACGTTCATGCCTTTACCCTCGCTTGATATCAGGGCCATCTATCTAATAAGATGACCCCTTCTTTGCTGTCTTTTAACTGTAGTAGAGAAGGCGTTATCTAATAACATAGAGGATTTGGTCCTACAAAAGAACGCAATCTACGAATTATCTCGTGGTTGGTAGTCAACGTGTTAAAAACGGATGCAGACTTTTATAAGAATGAGGGAAAAGAAAATGTTGCGTTGCCTAAATACACGAGAAAGTTGTAGGGACAGTTTTCTTGCTTGTTTAAAAATATAACTATAAAATAATCTTCTTTTCTTCAGTTAAACAAACTGTAAAATATTCACTGCCTAAAAATTAGTAATCTGAAGGATATATTTTTAAAGTAAACCAATAGAACTGTTGGTAAATCCATAGTAAAAAAGTGAACAGTTCTTTGGAGCAGATTCTGGGCTAAAACCTGTTGTTAATAAAAAAAATCTTTTAGAGAAAAATAAATTATTTTTTTGAATACGTTATAGATAGTATTTTCTCTTTTAAAAGTTGTTCAAGATAGCCTCTGATTTTACTTAACCATCTTTAGCTCCATCGTTCAGATATGTTTTCTTTAAAATATTGAGATTTTTAAAATGTCCACAAATCTTTTGTCCTTTTTTGAAATATTAACTCTTGGGTAAGACTCATTTTAGGTACTTTTTATCTATGATGAATTTGGAAAAGACGATAATTTGAGTTCAAAACAAATCGTTGAATTCAACGGTTGCTATAATATAGGAAAATATGAATATCGATATAAATAAAGAATTTTTTAAATAGCAAACTCATGTAAAAAGTTTGAAAGAGTGAAGTTTAATTCATGGCTTAATCTCATACACATCTCACCTATCAATTCGCTTTTAAATTTAAATCTTAAAAAATGCTATTTAAACCTATAGAAAGATTATTTTATACCTGTATAAGAATCAAAGTAACAGTGTACAACCAATTCTGTAAGAACCTTGCACAGCATACCAGAATGGAACGAATTTAAATGCAATATAAAATAAAATTTATTACGTCATCTAAAGCGTTTTTTTGAAACTGGGTGTATATGTACATTTCTAATGGTTTGGAAATCATCTATTGAGTCAATAATAGAATAGACATCCTTCATATCTAATAAACTAAGATATGAAAAATCATGCAAAAATATATAAACTTTGATTTACAAATAAAAAACAAAAAAGTCTAAAATAATAATAATGATAATAATAAAATTCAAGTATTATTACAGTTATTTTAAACAAAGCAATAAACGAATAAGGTAAATAGATAATTATTGTATTATCTAAGCTTCTAAAATAAGCAAAAGTAAACAGTGAATACATGTAATAAGAAAGCAAAGCAATCCTACTTTGAATGATGATTATTCTTTTTCTTTTTGATATTTTAGATCTTTAGGGGTTAAAAATATGATGAAAAACTTTTATTGGAGGCTCATATATTTTTAGAAAATTTA
>JAPMOQ010004477.1:173736-190880 GCA_026543055.1 Argiope trifasciata | reverse complement strand
ATATATATATATATACACACACACAAACACTGAAGTGACAAAAGTCATGGGATAGCAATATGCAGATATACAGATGGCAGTAGTACGCAGCGAAAAAGTATAAATGCGCAGTTCGTTTTCCAGAGCTTTCATTTGTGTTCAAGTTATTCATGTTAACAGGTTTTTCGTGATTTATGGCGGCACGACGACAATTAACAGACTTTGAACGTGGAATGTTAGTTGGAGCTAGACGCATGGGTCATTCCATTTCGGATATCGTTAGTGAATTCAACATTCCGAGATCCACAGTATCAAGAGTGTGCCGAGAGTATGAAATTTCAGGCATCACATCCCATCATGGACAGCGCAGTGGGCGACCACCTGAACTTAACGACCGAGACCGCCGACGTCTGTGTAGAATGGTCAATGTTCATAGACAGGCAACACTTCGTCAAATATCTGCAGGAATCAATGTGGGACGTACGAGGGACGTGTCCGATAGGACTGTGCGGCGAAATTTGTCTTCCTTGGGCTATGATAGCAGAAGACCGACTCGAGTGCCTTTACTAACAGTACGACATCGCCTTCAGCGACTCTCCTGGGCTCGTGAGCATATCGACTGGTGAATAGACCAGTGGAAAAACGTGGCGTGGTCAGATGAGTCACGATTTCAGTTGTTACGAGCTGATGGTAGAGTTCGAGTGTGGCGCCGACCCCACGAAACCATGGACCCAAACTGTCAGCAAGGCACTGTTCAAGCTGGTGGTGGTTGCATAATGGTGTGGGCTGTTTTTACATGGCATGGAATCGGTCTTCTGGTGCAACTGAACCGATCATCGACTGGAAATGGTTATGTTCAGCTGCTTGCAGATCACTTGCAGCTATTCATGGACTTCACGTACCCATACAACGATGGGATTTTTATGGATGACAATGCGCCATGTCACCGGGCCAGAACTGTTTGCGATTGGTTTGAAGAACATTTCGGACAATTCCAGCGCATGATCTGGCCACCTAGATCGCTCGATATGAATCCCATCGAGCATTTATGTGACATCATCGAAAGGTCCGTTCGTGCCCAAACTCCTGCACCATCCACACTTTCACAATTATGGAGGTCTATACAGACAGCATGGCTCAATATTCCTGCAGAGGACTTCCAATGACTTGTGGACTCCATGACACGTCGAGTTGTTGCACTTCTCCGGGCAAAAGGAGGACCTACACGATATTAACAGTCATCCCATGACTTTTGTCACTTCAGTATATATATATATATATATTAGGAAGATTCATGGATCAATGAGCAGGTGTAATTCATCTAAAATAATGCTTTTAAATTATTTTTTTAAGTCTAAATTGAAAATTTGTTACATGTTATTGAAGAAACCATAAGTATCAGATTATAAGTTAAGATTTATTTGAATTCATCACGGCAAACAAAATTTCGAAGCCCAGGTTGGCTAATTTAAAATAAGTTGTTACTTTATTTAAAACTAGTGGCAAAAGGCGACTATCTGGTTCGTTGGCAGTGTTGGTTGTGATTAATTTCAATCGAAACAATTATTCGAAATCTGATATTTATGGTTCCCTCAATAAAGCATTAAATTCTTATAGACATTAAAACTGCCTTATTTTAATATTTTTACTCCTACTCTGTTTATTGTATACATGAATATTCCTCATGGTGTCGAGTCCCATGACAACAGAATGCCATTGAATACTGAAGTGCTTAAGGATTTCATTTCAAATTGCACGCTATCGTTTGCTATGATTTGATTTTACTTTCAAACATGCCGTTTGATAAAATTTTTTTCACTCTTTTAATTTCAACAATGAAAATAAAAAGCCTAATAGGAACAATGAAAAATAATTGAATTTTACTGCAGCTGTGAAATCCATTCTAAAAAATTATGCACATTTTCCAAAAACCTATTTTTAAACCCCAGGAAAAATTTGCCAGACAATTAAATGTATATCGTTAAAAAGACTTTTTTAAAAAAAATGGCGCAAAAATCAGTTATGCTCACAAGTATATGTCGTAGTTTTCTCTGAAATTTTTTTAAAATGCTGCTTAATCTTTAATTAATTTCTACTTTAATACAGATGAATGTGTCTATAATAAAGATGAATGAGTGTGTGTGTTTGGATTCTATAGACCAAATCCTTTGACAGAAAGTTATCAAATTTGACCCCGATATACTCTGAAGGTCGGGAATGAGCATTTCTAATAGATTTTTTGAGTATTTCAATTAATTGAAAAATAAAGAGATTTTTTTTTTTTTTTTTTTTTTTTTTTGTAATAATTTCTGAAAACTTTCCAGTACACAGGTTAGTTTTCGACCGTTTGAAAGTTAAGAAAAATCTTTTTAATGTTACTAAGTTAGCAGCTGTAAAATATTTTAAACTATATTTTATTAATTTAATTTGTAATTTTAATTTAATTTATAAGTATATTTCACAACAATATTTTCATTGTGAATGGAGCCGAAATTGTTTTCATCAAATATTTGGTGGCATGATTTTCTTCCATTATTAGAAAGGATTCTATTTCACAGTTTGCAGCACGAAAAAAAAATATAGGCGCAATTCCATTAAATTTAGAAAACCAGCGAATCCGGCTTAATAGTACTATGAAATTATAGAACTGGTTTCCAGTAGAAAATTTCATGTATAAGATGATCAGAAACATATGTAAGATTTTTAAAGGAGTACAGTTTTATTTTTGCATCTTATATATTTAAGTCTGATAATTTGGGAGAATCATGGTCATAGAGTTTTTATCTGAACTGTTTAGCTGAAATAAAGTATCACTAGCAAACCAAACTGCAACCCAAAAGAGACCATAAAATTAATAAATCTATAGTGCATATTTTTATTCTCTGAATAATATCTTTGTCAAGTTTGGAAGTTCTAAATCAAACAGTCTGTTCTGAAAAGCAAAGTACAGAGAAATACGCACATTTTCTTTTATTATCAGTTAAGAAAAATGTTAAGACAGATAGAAAAAAAATTATAAACACGTCAATTTTTTTATTTTTTTTCATTGTTGATTATTTGACTGTTGGGGTTAAACATTATTAATAACTAACATTCTTGGAAAACATCAAACAACATAATAACGGAATCTGGCATAAAGTTAAATATTGGAAAAGGTTAAAAAAATTCTCACGTAATTTAAATAAAGAACAATTTGTGTTAGGAATATCCCTTTTTATTAGTTCTTGAAACTTCATAATATTAAACGAACAATTTATTTATTCAATCCACAACGAGCATTCTTATCGGAGTTCGGAAGTATGCTTCTAGCAGATGTTTCTAAGAGCATTCAATTTCCTGTGTATGTTCTGAAACGATCCATCCAAATTTCCTTATCACCCTCTAAATGTTGAAACAGGACCAGAATTCACCTACAAGCCACAGCTACAACAGTAACACACAAATCACAGACATGACATAAGGATTTATTTAAAAGCACTTCATCCTTTTCCACGGAAGTTTAACCTTGACGTAACTGGTGCCTTCATTTCTGTTGTCGATTGTCTATTTCGCCACCTGTTATTAACTCAAACATTATTCAGAGCGATTGCATTCAGAGCATTTTTAGCTCTAGAGAGATTCGAAAGAACAACTAAAGTGCATTTAAGTCGTTTATGTGGAGGTGTCAATAGAGTGTAACTATTTATTTAACAAAGAAAAATATGGAGTTCAAATTTTCGGTCATTGTAGTTGCCTTTGTGTTTTTGATGCACTGTTTAAACGAAGTGACAGCTTCTAACAAATTAATCGTAGTTTTAGTTGATGGAGTCAGATGGGACTACCTAAACGACAAAAATTTGAAAGGATTTCATCGCATAATGGAAAATGGAGTAAAAGCTCCATATGTAAATCCTGTTTTTCCATCTTTGTCGTATCCTAACTGGGAAACTTTAGTTACAGGTAAGCTTATGAGTGTTATTTCTAACTTTTTATTCAATGCAGTAAATTAAAAAATTAGATTACTATTTTTTTTACTTTGCATAAGAAGCTATGAATAGTCAAGAGCATTAAGTGATATAATTTTACAGCTCATTATATTAATAGACAATTTGGAATATATTGCTCAAAATCAAACAATATTTTATAACATTTCTGTTTAGGGGCTATCTTTCTTATAAGAATCAAGAATTTTAGAACAGAAGTAATAACCATGACTTTAATGTTATATATTAGTCCGCCAGAAAAAGAGTCCGGACACTTGTTATTTCTTGTAATCTATATAAGTTAAAGTTTAAAATGTCATTCGGTGTGGAAGAATGTTCACTTTAAAAATAAGCAATTTAAAATCTCATAAGGTGTAATCTACATATTTATATTTGCATAATGAAATTTTCCATTAGTAATTCCTAATTTGTTCTCTTTTAAATACATCTGCATAATGAGAAATACTTACGTATGAAATTTTATCGTCATAAAATAACTGGAGATATGTGCGAAAAACTTTGTAGGATCTGTTTCATTATATACAAAGAGATTTAACAGCATTCCAATTCGTTGGTTTTTAATACTTAAGTTCTTTAAAGCTTTTGTTTTAATCGTTAATACGTGAACGTTATTATAAAAAAATGTTAATTTTTAAAATTTTCTTTTATTAGTGAAGAAACATGACTAAATAAGAATTCGAAATTCATTTTTCAATTTGTTAATTTAATTGCAAATAAGTATTAGATAAATTGTATTTTCGAGTCATATTATTGAAACATATTTTTTTGGATATGTAATATTAATATATTTTTTGATCATTTACTACTAATAAACCAAGCTGAAATAAAACAATTTTGGAATAGCTGAAAAATGAAAGCGTAACGATTATGTCTTGAAATAGTTTTGTAACAGAAGCATAAGAATTATTATCCTTTTGATTTGTATATCGCGCTTCCACCAAACGGTATTGAAAACCATTTTAAAAATTTTAAAAATATTTAATATTTAAAAACAAAAAACAAATGCGTATTGAATGAAAATAATTACCGAAATATTTATAATCTTTTGTTCTTTTTTTAAAATATAAATATGTGTGTGTGTGCGTGTTTGTAAACATAATTTTTGAAGCAGAATCGTAGCCGAAGACAGGGAAGGTACTTTGACTTCGTTTTATTCCAACCCAGGAGGCATGGTTTGTGTACAAGAAGCACGGACAAAACATCCTCACTCACATCGCGGCACAAGACAGTAAAAAAATGGGCAAGAGAGTTTAGTTTAATTATATTAACATGCCATTTTAAAGCAACACAAGGGTATTTTGGGACAGATTTCGTAATTTTGAACCGCGGTTAGATGACGAGGACGTCACCTGAGCTGGCATTTCCATCGCCACACTACACCAACGGGAGGACGTTTGGCACAGACGCTCAACGTGCACCAGACCCGCTTACACGATGGTTCTTCGTTGGAATCAGGTATCGAACCCAAAACCTTACCACCAGACAACCGCTGCCCAGGGACAAGAGAGAGAGAATTTTATCCCCAGTGCTTATGTACTGTGAGATTTTAGTAGAGATTTCCTACACGTGTTGAATTTAGGCAAGGACATTATAGGGACTTTTAAAAGAATTTGCTTAGGTCAGTAGGCTTTTATCCTTTCATTCGGAGCTCATGAGCAATGAATGACCTAAGCCTTTTACAAAGTTTCTGTTGAATTAATTAAATAGAAAAAAAAATGGAATTAGATCAGGAAATAAGACAATATTTTAGAATGGTGTAAATTATGGTAAAAAAATTAGGAAATTAATTACGTTTATGTAGGATTTTGAATATCATTACATGTATATAGCACATAAGAGTACACCTAACACTGGTTTAGCAAAAATATATGGTACCCTGCGTATTAAAGTTATTTTTCTGTGCTATATTATCCGTTCTGTCGGTTTTAGAAAATGCTCCTTAAAAGTTTACATATTGTTTTCTTGGAGACTCGAAACACTTTAAACATTATATGCATGTAATAAAAATGCATTTTCAATCTATTTCTGGCTCGGCCCCTAGTTCGAAAATATTTAATATCTTGTAAAAAATTAGCAAGGTATTCATTATACACTTATGGAAAGTGATGAACTATTGATGGATAATGGCAATACATATTCATGGATAGTGATTCAGCAACATAAATTTACTGTTTATTAGCTGCAATAAATGTTATGACTCTCATAAACATTATTTATTCAGATGTTTCAATGAGTTCTAATCATCATTAAATTTCGTGTTCTATTGAGAAAAATGATCCTTGATTGTGGATTATTTTTATCGCTTTAAACATTTTTATCTGGTTCATTTCATTAAAAATGTATTCAGACACTCTTTATTCCGAACTCATTATCACACAATACAATCTATCTCTGTAGAAATACGTTCTCCGTAACAGTATGAAATAGTTTTTCTTAGTAAGGGATCGTTTCCATATTTACTCAAACGCGATTTTTTCAAATAGGAGCGCCTGATTCCGAATAAATATTTGAATCTTTCAGATTAAAATAACTTAAATGCGCATCAAATTTTGAGTAAGAGGTTGATTAATTATAAGTAATGAAAAATTTGAATGCCTAATGTTAAATAAAAGTTCCTATTTTTTTAAATATATTTCAAAATATAATGAATATTTGAAATAAGTGAAGCTAATGAAAGAAATACTGCGCTCATCAGTTACACGTGATAAAATTTCAACATTATTCTGATAATTTATAATTTCTAAAATTCCTATCTTCTATCAGTTTATTTATTAGATTACTTGGCTAATATTAATAGAGTTTTTTAGTCTTGATACAGCCCAGAAGCTCAGATAGCTGTTTTGCTAAAATCCGCTTCTGAGTTGACATTCATACAAGGCCATAGAGTTTGTTCATTAAAAACTTTTTAAATATTTTAAAATTAATTTATTACTAGATCATTCATTTAAATCAATAAGGCTCATTATTTCATTTAAAAAGAAGATTAATTTATTGAACAGAATAAAAGTAAAAAGAGATTATGTGAATAAATTGTAAATGATTTTTCTTAGCAATATTTACAAAAAAAAAATTATTTTTTCAAATGCCTCCGTTCACTTAATTTTCTACAAAGTGATGCTTTTTAATTTTGGTCTATCGTGAAGCGAAAAGAATCGATACAGAATTTTAGAATAGAATCGTTTTAGGATGAGCAATGCAATTGACTTTAACTCAGTATTTAATAAAAATATTTTAAATTTTATCCGTCGGGTTCATTTTGAGTTTCAGTTAGGGCTTTTCCAAACACACTGACGAATCAGCAAACATAACTCTAAAAATATGGCTTGTTTACAACCAATCTAAGGCACTGAGAGTCATCAAAATCTCTTGATCGAATTTTTTTGGTCAATTGCATTTTTTATTTATTATGGGAATTGAGCTTCCTGTTTACTACTACTAACCAACTTCCTATAATTCAACAATTTTTTTTTCGCAAATAAAATTGATTATTCCATTATAGAGCAATGCAAATTGATACTTTTTATTTCCTAGAAGTATACTGCAATGGTTGAATGAATTCAACGAGTCATTTTATACCGTAAAAAGTAATAAAACAAATAAATATATAATAAAATAATATCTTATACTAAGTAAGCAAGATCAGGTATAATGGATCATAGGGCATTGGATATTATACTCCTTTAAAGATGCACGTGAGACATTTTCATCCCGACATCTCGACTATTCAATTCTTCTGCTAGCATTTCTTTAACGCGTTTAATTAAGTCTCTGTTAATCTGCCGATAGATATGGTCTGCTTCAGGATATTCAGCTGCATGTCGCTGTCGATAGCGTTGATAATAATTATTGAGATTTTTTGCAATTTTTAAGCAAAATTAATGCTCAACAACGTGAACAAAATCTTTAAGGTGGGGTCACACGAGGCTAATTATTTCGCGCAATAGAAGATCACGCCTACTTCCGGGTAATCACGGGACCACAACGGGATAATGGCAAATAATTGTCCCGTCGGGACAAAAGTTGTCTCAATTGTTCATACGAAGACAATGCCGGTAAAACAACAGAGAGGCGACGATTGCGGAAAATAGTAAGCCTCGTGTGAACCCACCTTTAGAATTGAATTTGGAGGCGATGTTATGTTAAGTCGTGAGTTTTAAAAAGATATTCGGGTGTTCTCGCTTCTAATTGACTGTTTGGAGAAACTTATTGATATGCCTTCTATGATTGACCAAACATTAATGTTTTATTAGCTTTTTATATTATGCAGAGAAATGCAATTAAGTTTTTTTTTTGTTTTTTTCATGCTTAAAATTTCATTCAATAAACTGAATTATTTTTCAATTTAATCAATAAACTAAAGCATTTTTCTTTTTTATTCAGCTAGCTGAGTCATTTCATCCTTTTACTCAATAAATAGAATCTTTTATGCATTTTATTCGATAAACTGAGTCATTTTTCCAATTTGCTCAATATGAATCTACTTTCAATTATATTTTGCTTGGAAGACAATTATTATTTTTATAAATTGTAATAATCGATGCATTTAAACGATGTATCAAGTCCCTTATTTGGTTTAGAAATTACATAATTAAACAAATTATTTTTTTTTGTTTTTCCTCAATAACTTTTTTTAACTAAGTTTTTTTACTAAATTCTTAAAACGTTGATTTTAAAAAATGTTAAAAAAATTTGTATTTTATGAATGTGGTCGTAATTTTTTTTAAAACAAACTAATTTTCATTTCCTCTGCTTGATGTTTATTTTGTTTCAATACATTGACTTAAAAAAATAAATTATAATCTGCCTTGCAAGATGTAGTCTGAGTTTTAGTTGAATTAAATATTTTCTTTGATTATTTTTTTTGTTAGATTTCCGGATAAATTAATCCGAAATTAGCAAAGCTGTGCTGTGGAATTTATTGTCGAGGAAGAATGATAAAAGCAGTTTTCATAAAAGTTCATATTTATTTAAGTAAAAGTCAACAGGCTCATTCTTAGAGCAAAAAGAAAAGAAATAATACGTTAAATCTCAAAATAAAGATCAAAATAAATTAATATTACCACATACTGTGAATAAACTTTAACAGATTCGAATTCGACCATTCAATCTAAAAACGCAGCGATTCATCTTAAAAATTCCTAAAAAGGCAAGCCAACCGCATGGTCTTATATCATCCGAGCCTCATTCTAACATCCAAAAACCCACAGATTTTAATTCCACACGTATTTATACTAGTTAAGTATGCGTAATTTACATAATAAGTGCCGCCAACAACAAATCACTAAACTTTGAAAAGTCGGATTCGAATCTTTCAGTTTTGTTTACATGAGATCATGGATTGGAAGTGGAAAAACCCAAAGACTGACTCAAAAGTTCGGATCATTGTCTAACATTTTTTTATTCTGAAAACTTGTATACATTGACTATATTACTAGCCAAATTTGGCGATCAGCTGGCTCATCGAGATTAAGAAAGCTGGAATTTTCAACCAAATATTTTATGCAATTAGTTAATAATGACTTTTACAGTAAAGTAACTTTAAGCCTCAAATTTTGAAATATAATTCATACTATTATAGACACCTTACGATGTCTTGTTTATTATATTCTTTATCTCCCTACTTCTCTGCCAGTCTTGGCGAAATTTTAACTTTTAATTGAAGCGAAAATGATTGAAATTGAAATAATACACAAATTTTATCCTTTAAAATCAAATACGTTTTTTAAAAACATGTTTATGGGAAAAAAGAATCGCTCAATATGGAAGACTTATTTGTGCTACAGAAGATTTTTTATAATTTACTGCAATATCCCGAAGGATTATTTAATCAAAATTTCTCTTTTTCATCGTAATTTTCAATTTTACTTTCAAATGATTTTAATGTCATAAATCATAATACATTTTGATTTACTTTAGCCTATAAATTCATTTCTGAAAGTATAAGATCTTAATTTTATACAGCCTTTTATTCCCAAAAATCGTATTTATTACAATATTTTCAACTCTTTCATTTTAAATTCACAAAGTGTCTCAATTTTCTCCAATAAAATCTAAATGAGTTATAAAGCTATGAAGCTATTATTTTAAGATAGTCACCAGTTCATCATTTTTGACCAATTCAACCTTGGAAAGGAAAATAGTGGAATATTTTCAAATTTGAGTAATAGGACTTTGAGTTGTTAATAATGTGATGGCTGCATGTAAGTGAAAGCTAATTTTACTCTTGCACTCGTATTTTATTTTTTTTATTTCATATGAAATATATTATTGGAAAATATGCTTAAATATTTTGAAATAACTAAAAATAGAGATCAATTAACGAGTAAAACATTGATATGATTGATTTTTTTTAAAGTGATTTATTTAAAAAATTTAAAAACTATTTTTGTGCTGTAAGATTTTTCGAAGTTTTATTACTGAAAAAATATTGATATTCCACATATTTATTAATTAACGAAAATCTTAGTAAAAATTTTCATAACAAATCTATTAACCCTCCGTTAGGCGCGCGGTCTACGATCGTAGACCAGGTACTTTTTAAATAACGTAATTTCTAATATATGGCGCGCGCAGACACTACCTTCTCAGTAGCTGTTCTAAATACACTGTTTTACACCACCAGTGTCATTTCGCTTGTTAGCGAGTGCAGACGCCTAGTTTATTTACGAAAGAATTTGGTTGGTCTACGATTGTAGATCAGGCGCATAAGTACGTCACATTTTTAATCAGATTGCGATTTTGTTTCTTCGCGCTTTATAACGCAAAAGTTAAAACGTTTGACTATTTTAATGCATTAGTGTGTTTGATTTTAAAAAACAAACTATGTCGCAAAGTAAAAGAAGCCATGTTGAAACTTCAAGTGCCCCGGATTTGTGGCTGAAATGGCTTGAAGAATTATCAAGAAGAAATGGAGAGAATCTGGGGATGAATTTGAAGAGAATCCACTAGAAAGTATGCACCACGACGATGCAATTGATCCTGAAATGGAAGAAAAGGTAAAACCAGAAATAACCTTCTACAATAAAACTAAAATAGGCGTAGACTTAGTAGATTAAATGTGTCGAAGTTATGATGTTGCAAGGAACACCAGGCGATGGCCTATGGTAATTTTCTACGATTTTTTGAACATCTCTGCTATAAATGCCTTTTGTGTTTACAAGGCAAATAATCCAGAAAATAAAACAAAATGACGAAAATTTATTGAATCGTTTGCATTTGAATTAATATGGCCACAAATACAATTTAGATCAACATTGAAAGAAATGTCTGTGGAAATTAGAAGACGTGCAACTGTCCTTTTAGGTCTTGAAGAAACTCAACAACCTATGGAAAATCCTAAGGGTAAAAATTCTGTGGAACGTCGCAGCACATGTCCGAGAAGAGATAAGTCTTCCAGGCGAGATTGCTGCAAATGCCACCACCAGTCTGCACGCAAAGAACACATGGCTGACATGTGTGTCTCGTGTTTGAATAACTGAAAATACAAAAGCCTGTGAAATGATCAAAAAGATTTTCATTTTATTCTTTCTAAATGCTGTTTGTTCATATTGTCTTTTTACTTGATTTTTGAACTCAAGAAATTAATTTTTGTTTAGTTTTGTTTATTTTATTTAATTTTTGCTTTTGTATGTAAATTAATCCTTAAAAATGTATAACAATATTTTATTGCGAGTAAAAACTGCTAATAACGTAATTAAGTTTATTTCAATTACTTTATTACCTTTTAAAATACTTAAAAGAAAAGTATGAATCACTTTTTAATCAAAAAATTTTATTTGTTGCATTTTAAACAGTAAATAAATTTGGTCAACGAATTTAGACCGCGCGCCTAAACACGTCAGTAAAAGTCGCGCGCCTAACGGAGGGTTAAAGTTACCCGTTCCCACTTTCTAAAATCTATATCTATACTTATAATAAAGCTCAATGTGTGTGTGTGTGCGTGTGTGTGTGTGTTGGCGCTCTACAGGCCAGACCGTTGGACGTACAGCTACCAAATTTGGTACATGTATACCTTGGAGGTCCAGAATGTGCACCTCGGAGCCCTTTTTCTGAATTTTTAATTAGAATTTGAATTAATTAAAATTTAAGCGAAATTTCGACGTTTTTCCGCTATAACTTCCGAAAATATGATCGCATAAACATGATTTTTACATCAATTTAAAGATTAAAAAATTAGCCTTCTGATGGTATCAGTGTTTTAATGTATAACGTAAGCTTCTATTTTTAACGAATTTTTAAAGAAATATTTTAACCATGTTTTTTAGCACGTGTCTAGATAAAATAAAAGAATGCCGGAAGTTCAAATAAAAAAAATTATCATCGCAAAATAAATCTACAGAAATGCAACTTTCAGCATGTGACTGGATAAAATAAAAGAAATATAAAATGTGATATTTTCTTTAAAAAATAAATGCAAAGCAAAGGTTTCTACAATCGTTTGCAATATCTATATCATTAACTCAATAAATCTTCTTTATTTACGGTAAACCTGATTGAATTTAGACAGGATATGCATTGAAATCCCGACTTAATGGCATGTTTATGTAATCGTTTGCAATATCTGTATCATTAATTCAATACTTTTTTCCCTTTCTCGCTTTCTTTAAAAAATATATTTAATATTTTGGCAACATCATCGAAATTTTTTAAATATATTGGAAGCATAACCGATGGTTAAAACTGACTGATTATAAAATTAAAGAATATTATTAGGCAAAGGTGTACTTTTAGAACTTTCCGTCCATCATTTTAAAGAAAATATTAATTTCAGGTCAATCAATGCCCGGAATTACTTCAAGGCTAATGAATATGTGATTTAATTGAACATTTTAGAACGCTTTACTCATGGTGAACCAGCTGGTCGCCAAAGGCGGCTAGTATTTAATAGTTCTAAATCAAATGGTTTGGTCGGTAGAGAATCAACACACATACCAGCACACTCCATTCAATTTTAAGTACAGATTAAAATAATACTTCTAAAAGAATGCTGTCTTGTATTATTGGTCATGCAGTTTCAAACTTGATTAATTCGAATTTTTAATATTTATAAAGTGACAATCTTTATTTCATGCTTTTCTTTCACCTCTTGAAAGTTTTGTTAACGTTTTAACAAAATGGTTAAATTAATGGTTTATGCAGTTAGTTAATTTATTTAATATTATCAAAAAAAATTAAAAACTGTAACGAAAATTGTTTTAATTTCAAAATTGCTTATAATAACTTTTATGTTTTCAACTATCACAAGTAATTAATTTTGATTCTTTAGAGAGTATAAAATGCCGTTAATCACAAAAACAATTTTAAAAATGTTATCTTTTATTTAAAAAAATCCGAGAACTTTAAACGCAAATTCTCTTGTTTATTTCGGAGTTTTATTGTTTATCTGTATTCAAAATGCGAATATTTTTTATTTGCAATGTTACTTACTTTTTAAAACTATTATATTTCGAATTATTAATACGTTATTTATTAAAACCAAATACGATTTATTTATAAACATTGCAAATATTTGTTGACAGTGTTGATAATTAAAAGTAATTTCTAGTTGTGAAATAGTCTTCATTTGCTGTACTCAATCATTGATACAAATTTTTTTCAATTCGAATTTTCGGATAAATTTCATTTTTTAAATTTTTCTTACAGTTCCGAATGAATTAAATTTGTTGAATATATATTCGATACTTTAAAATGGTATACTTCTTAATTTCTACTTCCATCCATCTAATGCGTGTCAGTTTGCTAGTTCATTATTAAAAATAAGAAAATGCAAGTTCTTACAGTAGCTATATTTCGAAACCATCTCTCGTATATTTGATTTATAAAGAGAGACGATTTTTATGACGTATGTCTGAAGAATGCTTTTTAGTGTTAATGTTTTAATAGTATGCTTTTTCTTTTAATTCTTGCATATTTCCTGTAGTACATCGCGTTTTTTCGTTCTGAGATCTCTAATGATTTGTTTTTGGAGACAGCTGCAGTTACCCAATAGCTACGATGACTCATATTAAGCAACAGCTGGTAATGAAACAAAGGCCACTAGTAAATTAAATTTAAAGAAAAATTATAAACTTTTTTATTTTTTATTTTTCATTTCTTTATTAACCTTACTTTTGTATTATTAAAAGAAGAAATCAAAGCATACGATTTTGTTAGTTCATATTAAAATTCCTTGTGAAAACAGGTTTGCAAAATGGCGGAAAAATCACTGTGCAAAGTTAAAAGTTCAGAATGTGTTCCTGTTGGAGTTATTTAAAAGTATCTAACTAAAATTAAGCTTTATATTCTTTAAACGATATGCAGTTTATTTTCTATTGGTAATAAAATAAGCGTGTTGGCTCTCTAAAGGCCAGACCATTTGACCTAGAGATACCAAATTTAGGACATAAATACTTGGTGGGTAGGAGTGTGCATCTCGGAGAGATATTTTGGAATTTTAATTACAATTATAAATAATTACAAATTATGGAAATGTTGTCTTTGCTTTTTGAGAAATTTTGTGAAAATATAACACAAAAATGATTTTAATGTCATCTTATATTAGAAATTTTAAACCCTTTGATACCAATTTTCTTCGTAATAATGTTTTTATTTTTTATTATTTAAAATGTTTTTTAAACGTTTTAAAACAGTGTTTTGGTGTTGAAGGGAATCTGAAATCGTTTTCACTATTGCTTTTAATATTTTATCCTATTCTTTTCTCCATTATTCATGATCAAAATATGGAGATTCGAACATTTTTAAATTTTGAGATTGTCCCAGTTTAAGACATATAGTAAATAAAATTTTTATAATTTTGTTACAATTTCCATTAAGATTTAACTTTACAACTAAGAAATAATGATTTTTTAAATATAATTCTATTTATAAATACTTCTACTTTCTAAAGTTGTATAAAGGACTTTATAAAAATATGTTATCATGCTAATCGCTTGCAAATTATTTTTACACACTGAGTTTTTTTGTTAGAGAAATTTTATAAAATAATATATCGAGTTATGGCATAAACAATAAAATATTCTGTAGAAAAACACATGAAACCTCAGTGCTGAAATATTTTATTTATTGCCTGTCTTGATAGTTTAAATAAAAATGTTTCTTTGTTGTTGAAGTAAAAACACTTAAATCTTTCTAATTTAAAACTCACCATTATAGATGAAACCATAAAAAAAATTAGGAGATGCGTTGCGTGATAAAAGAAGAGGTGCAAGCTTTATTAAATATGACGAGTTACATGTCTCTCAAAATTTAAAGATCAGAATTCTTTTTGATGAGAAAACAATATTGTTATACAAAATATTTAAATGAAATGTTTAACAAGTATCAATCTCAGTAAACCAACTGGCCGCCAAAGGTAGAACAGTATGCCTAGAGCTCTTTTCATAATTATGATAAGAAAAGCATGCATAAAGTCATTCATAAATAATTCTCAGTGGATATTTTCAGTTAAAGCTGTCATTGATAATAATATTTGTACTTATATCGGAATAGAGTATAATACTGGAATGAAAAACAGTCGTATTGTGAAAATAAACAAAGAATGTAATAAAAATGACCAGAGAAAAATTCTGTCATCGAATAAATAAGACCGAAGGAAAGCAATTCAGACATGGGAATAAAATGTTTTCTGTATAGGCTCTGTGTTTGGTTCTCGCTTCAGAAATAGGTACGTACATTAAAATAACGCGGTTGAGTGACCCCCATTTCCATGACATACGAGAAGAGTTTATAGCGCTGCTGATGAGACTATTAGGACTTAACCTAGTTCAAATCTCGGTAACTTTATGGTAATGACGATTATTCAGATTACTGTAAATGGTAAGACAGGGTGAGGGTAACTCGTATATAGTTTCATTTTTACCTTAACGTTCCTTTCGAAAACACACTAAGCTTGTTTTAGGATGAATTTCGTGATTCTGAACTTAGGTCAGACTACTGAACTAAGGTGAGGACAATATATGAAATGTTAACCCTTTGCATTTCTGCACCACACAGAGGTGGGACAATTCGTATTGACGTATTTAATACGCATCTAATCCACTTTTATGGCGGCAGTTCTTTGGTAAAATGGAGTTTCAAACCTGAAATGTGTAGATCTCGAAGCAGTGACTTTACCCCCAAGTGGCTCGACCATTAGTGGACTGCCACATAAAAATTAATTTTTAAACAAAAATTATCCTTTGACAGTAGGAACAATAACCAAAAACTATTCAAAGTTTTAATTCCTTAAATTTAATGTCCTGTTTTTTGTTTATTTGTTGAAGTACCCTCAGTTTAACAGAACAAACAAATAAATATTGACGGCATTTCTTTTTACATTGAATTGGAATCAAATAGAAGGACAAACGAGATTCAAATGATAAAAGTATTTTCTTCAAAGAAACTTTTTTGTACGGTTTACAGTTTTGTTTCATGTACAAAATTTAATACAATCTTGATTCAGAATTTAAAATATATCTTGCATGGAACAAAAATAAGATGACAATAGTAGTAGATCATAGCGCATTTCTCACGACGTCGATTGAGTATAGAAAAATAAAAGCTGAAGAGGAAGAAAATTGCTGTTGATAGAATTCTGAATCATTCCACAGGAAAAAAACTAACTAAAAACCCAGACAGGAAATAAAACAAACAACTTTTCAATTTGCAGTATCAGCCGTTTGTCTAGAATGATTCGAGACCGTTAACTTTCATTTTCATTGTGTTATAGTTCGTCGTTTCAGGACGACTAAATTTCTAGAAACCTGTTTTTATGAAATTATGAATAAGTACGAAAAACTTAATCTAGCATATAAATGGAAACGAAGATTTCTGAATCATAACTCCTACGGATAAGATTTCAGTATTTTTTGAAGTTTTGTTTCCTTGGGATCAATAGTTTCTGCAAATTTCAATTGCATATTGTGTGTAATTTATGTAATACCTTATTTCTAATCCCGCAAAATATTTTTAAAATTCAAATTTTGATAGACGAATAACTTATAATATTTTAGAAACGTAGCTCGGTTTTGTTTATACATTTATGTTTATTTTGGTTATGCATCTCATAAATTCTTTTTTCATATTAATATACAGAGTGGTTATAAATAAACTTCCCCTACAAACAGCATCCTGCAACGCAAACGGATGAACAAATTGCACCGAAATTTTGTACATAGACTATACACGAGATACGTTCACGGAATT
>JAPMOQ010004477.1:154134-173726 GCA_026543055.1 Argiope trifasciata | reverse complement strand
AGAATTTAATTATTGAAATATATGAATATGCCCAGCGTATATATGCCGATGTATATATTCCAAACGCACTGTGATTTGCATGCATACGACTAATAATCAGTATGTAAAATTTATAATTTTTAGACAGAAATTAAATATAAATTTTTTAATTTGAATCTTGTATTTTCTTTTTTATATGCATTAAAAAAAGACGATATCTCTACGTTTAATAAAATCTTTACATACTAAACATCCTTGGCGACCAGTTTGTTTGCCTAGATTATAGGGTTTTTAGGTTGTTAATTATTCATGCGATATCTAGTTTTTTTAAAACCTTTATCGTCAGCGTCCGTAAACCGAAACACATTTTTCACATATGAAAAATAGAAAAGGTATTGTAACCGTTAAAAAAAATCGAACTCGAGAGTTTTACGAATTTTCATATTTAAAAAACTCAAATGAATTCGAAAAACACATTTATTTTAACATTATATCTGCTTATGAACTTGTCCCAAAATCGTTTTGATCTAAACGGATGAAATTTTGTTTGTGGCCTTTACACCAATTTGTAGATTTCTATTAAAATTTCAATAAAATCCGTTCAGAGGAAGTCTCCCAGTCCCATTGTTCAAATGTAAGTCAATACGTTAACTTCAAAACCAAGAGAGCTCGATCAATAAAATTCGACACACGCATTTAATATCTGTCAAATTTTGAGCTAAATCCAGTAATCGTCTGTTGATCTGTTTTTTCACATACATATAAGCACGCAATTATTTTTATATATTAAATTTGTTATGGAATTTTGTGATCTCAAATAGAGATTCTTAATTTTTTTTTGCATCAATCGGTGTGGTAAAACTACTAAAGCACAAATTTGATTTTCGGGTATCTAATGCCAAGGATTAATCATAAAAAAACCCTCTCCAAGTTTGATATTTTGTAACTATTAATGCCATTTCCATGCAAGAATATGCAAAAAAGTTACGAGGAGACCACTCTTGATGGTTTTTGTGACTGCCATTTCATCTCATCTTATTAATCATCTATTTACAGGTCTGTATCCTGAAAACCATGGCTTTGTTAGTAATTATATATACGACAACGCTACCGATAGCGTGTTCGCAATGCTGCCTATGCCTGGTGCGGATGATGTGCGTTGGTGGAACGATGCAGAACCTATCTGGATCACTGCTGAAAAAAACAATAAAAGATCTGCGATGTACTGGTGGGCCGGATGTGAGGTGGAGATCAGAGGATCCCATCCAACAATTTGTGAGAGGTGGTCCACGAATTATGAGGGACCCCCATCAAAAGAAGCAAGAACCGATTTTCTGGAAAGAATTGATGACGTCATTCAACTGTTCAAACCCTCCAAGAAGTTCTTAGCCGATAGGTTATCGTTAGTTCTCATGTATTATAATTCTGTTGATGATGCAGGTAAGGTAGTTTATTGTCATATGCATTGTTTACTTATAATATTAAAATTGTTAAAACATCTTCACAAAATTATCTCATTATGGAAATAATAATTTGTCAACCAGTTTTCTGGTTGTTGAATCAAGGCAATTGCTTTGTCAGGAATGTTGACTTTCTTGGATTAAAACGGGGAGTGTATATATATATATATATATAAATTGTAATTGACATAATTATATTGATAAAATGGAATTGAAAAATATGAACAGAATAAAAAAAAATGGCATTTAATAGAAAAGTGTTTTAAAATTGTAAGAAAAAGGAAATGAAGTTAAATTATTAAATTGAGATCTGTGAAGCTAAGAAAAAAAGCCGCATTTTAAAAACGTTAATTATTTTGTGATTACATGCATTAAACTATGAAAATCGCAGTTAAATTAATGTTCATAGAAAATCTTTTTACTTTCTTGAACACGTAGTGTAGAAAATGTATAATAATTGTTCAAAATCTCAAACTTGAGATTTTGAAGAATCTGCATGCTTTAGAATCCCCTGAGTTCGAAAAACAAATTTTGGGAAAATGTCTGTCTGTTCATAACAAACATAACTCAAAAAGCTTTAAGCTGCACTACTGAAATTGGGTATATGATTTTTACTTTAAATGCCCAGATTTCTATCAAATTTTGAATAAAATCTGTTCAAAGGAAGTCTTTCTGTCCGGTTGTTTCAATTCAAGTTGGCACGATTGTTACAAAACGAAGAGAGCTAGATTTATACATTTTGGTACACAGATTTGCCAATTATATTGTATGTACCTTTCACTTTTTGAGTCAAATCCAACTGCAAGCTGACTATTCGTATGTCGGTACTTGAAAAAATATAAACGCGATAATTAAAAAACGTAATGATTTAAATATATTAAATTTGGTATGAGATTTTGTGACTGCATGTGAAGTTTTGCGTCAATTTTTTTCATTCGTTTTAGAAAAACGTGATTAAAACAAAAATTTCGTTTTTCATTACGGTTAACGGATACCAAGGATTAGTCATCAAATAACTAACCAAAGATATCGAAAATTTAGCAAATTGCTAAATTCACGACGAAAGTTATATATTTCGTAATTATTGTACGCCAATGTCATGTAAATCATTCTCTGCATGACAAGTTTGTTAAAATATATGTGAGAATCTTTTGGACAGACCACTACCGCTGTTTCTTCAGTAGCTTTAACAATAATGATTCATATGGTTACCAGAATTGATCAGAAAACAGAATTGGCTTGAGTTTCATTATATCAGTGGAAAACAAATTTACAAATTATTATTCATTCCAACAACTATTATTTATTTTTTAAAGCGTTTGGTCATTTGCTCGTTTGATATTGATTATTATTACTTTTAATTATATATCTTATGCATTTGTTCATGATTTTCTGACCAAAAATTATTTAAGGCAACAAAAGAGAAAGAAAGGAAACTTTCAAAAAATGGGTTTAGTTTAATTGAAGAAAATGTTGCCTATGCAGTTCAATTTGATAAGGAAATATAACTTTTAGGATTTAAGGATTTTGTTGATTCTTTTTTTTTACAATTTTCAGCGAAATTAAATAAATTTCAATTTCGCTTGACTGTGGCTAATTTAAAATTGTTCAAAGATGCAAACTGTCCCGCTCAAAAATAAGTCTGTATCAATTTCAATAGTTTTATGCGCAACAACTTTTCCTGAAAATCGCCTGCATAGGGGTCATAGATTATTTTCGTTCTTATTTTTACTTATACTGACTTTTTTTGCTAAAAAGAACGAAAGTTTTTTCGATGCACAGATATTCGCAATGAAATAACTGAAATGGTATTGGTTATGCATGTATATAAAAAATATGAGTTAAAACACAGTTCAATGGTGTCTTCTTGCGGATTGTTTTCAAAATATTTGCAGAAATTTTTTATTTAAGTCATAAGAATATTTGCCATACTGAAAGAGAATTTTTGTATTTTCACATTAAAAAAGAGATTTTTTTTTTCAAAAAATATTTATTCTGTTAATTAATAAGTTTTCTACAATTTTTTTTTAAATTCCAAAATAATTTTTGACAGTACATTTAGAATGTCTTTTTTCCTCATTACTTTTAGAACATTGCTGTCATGAAAGAGAATTTTTCTCTTTCAATAATAAAAAAAGGATTAAAATTTTTATTTATTTCTTTTATTAAATTAATAATTATTCTTCAATTTTGTTTTAAATCCTGAAATAATTTTTGATAGCACAATTAGGATGTTTGTTCAAACGTGATATTTTTTTAAGGTTAAATATTTTTATTTTATATTTTTAATGGTCTCAAAATACATTCTTCTCGTTATGACGATAATTAATAGAGATTTATACTTATTATCGACTGAGCTAGTAGATTCGCTTTCTTGCTATTATTTTTACTGAACTGATACATATTTTTATCTTATCAAAGAAAAATTTTAATTCTTCCAAAATCACTGTCAGCTCTATTTGATATGTTAGATGAGTCGCATTGTATTGTTATTTAACCCATTGATTTAGTAGTTTCGCCATCTCATAAACTATTCACTAAAGTAACGGTTTATGAGATATGAGAAAGCTAATAAAGAGAAAGAGATAATACTAATAAAAGAGAGCTAGTGATAATAATAATGATTAGGGAGATAATAATAAGAGCTAATAGAGATAGCTAAAAGCGTTATAAAAGTACGATGTTATTAATCTCTGTACATTAAATTGTTTATTAGAGCTTATGCTTTAATTAATGTTTCTTTATTCTTTAATTTAAACGTAGATAAAGTGTGTAAAATATTAGCTTTTATATTATGATGCATCAATAAGTGGAAGGTGTAAAAAAGCTATAATTTGTAAATTTTAATTCATAAATTTAAAACCAATTTAAATTGCAATCATTAGTCTTTTTAATTTTATCAATTATTAAAACAAAGGTGTTATACATACCTGTTGAACTTAAATCTCATAGAATCCTGACTGATTCTTCCTATTTCTTTTACTGAGAGTAAGTTGATTTCATAAATAATAGAATATTTATTGCAGGCCATAAGCATGGTCCAAAGTCAGCAGCAGTTACAGAAGCTCTTCAAGATATTGACGAAATTTTAAGCAAAATGCAGCAAAAAATTAAAGACGCTCATCTTGAAGACGAGGTAATTAAAGGATTGCTATGCTTATTTATGCATAATTGCCTATATTTTCATACAAAATTGTATGCTTTGAATATATTATCTTAATTTCTTTAAATGAGTGAGTTTCTCATTGGATGAAAGCGCATTCCAAATCTTTTCTTAAATATACCCAATATACTAAATCATTTGGACACGTGTGGCTTCGACAGTGACATGATAAATATCAGAAGAATAAGAACTGCGATGAAATGAAGCTGTAAAAAAATGAAGTAAAAAATATTTTATTTTCACGCGTTAATTCTCTTGGTTAAATGATATCATCTACTGAAGTGCAGACGATAAAAATCGAAACAGCAGTCATAAGTGAAGACATACTTAAAAAGAGCGGGAGAGAAATAAATTAGCTGCAAAAGATTCTATTAGAATTTTAATTAGTTAAAAATAATCTTCATGATTCTTTATTTCTTAATTTGTTTCCTTGCCAAATCTGAAGAAAAGTAAATTTGTTTCTCACGGATTCATGGTTGTTGTCCTAATCAGTGAATTATCAAGGAAAAGAAAAGGATAAAAATAAATGTGTTTTAAATAAGAATAAAATGTTCGAACAATGACTTCAGATTGAAATTAGAACGTAGAACGTAGTTGTAATTTTTTACAACTTTAATTTTTTTAAAGGGAAATGTATTTTTTAAATAAAAATTTCTAAAAATTCAGTACATTATATCAGAAACTAAAATTGATCGCTTTAGACTAATAACTGTTTGTACTCTACAACGATGGGAAAACTTTTTTAAAATAATGATTAGAAATGGTATCATGTGTTTATACGTGAGATAAATATTCGGATATACACATTATCAAATAACTTTTTTTTATTTCAAATTTTAAAATTAATGCTTTGTGGCGCATTGAGTCACTATTATTATTACCTGTTTACCACATTTCATGAGTGTAAAGGCGATAGATTTGTCTAAACCCAAACACTTCTTTTTTTAAATACAGACAAATTATAGTTAATCAAATCAGCAGACATGGAAAAAAATATCACATTTTTTAGAAGCAAAAATTAAAATACATTCAAAAATTAATATTTTCATATTCACTAATTCATTTTGAAATAATTAACGATTTCTCTACATAAGAATAATCACGATGAATAAAATTTTGCATGGTTTTTACAACTTTCGTGTCAGATACATCTACAGAAATTCCGAAAAATGCGATGGAAAAACATAGGTTACATTCGCAAAAACGTTTTGCTCGTTGCGTCTCATAGTCCCCTATTGGATTTGAATTAATTTGCTTAATGACTCATTCATTCTTCACGTGAAATCTTTTGCTTTGTAATCAGTAGCTCAGCGATGCAGAAGCATATAAATACATAATAACTGGTAAACATAGCCAACAGAACGTAATAAATTGGTTAGCTTTATGTTTATATGTTTTCTTCCCCTTTATTAATTGCTTATAGTTATCAACTGACTTATTAAAAAACGAATCGTTTCATTCAAGCTTGTGTTTTACTTTAGGATCATTAAATTCTTATATGCAGAGTATCCCAAAAAGCAGATCAAGCGTTTTTCCATACTATTGTTGTTAGATGTATATTTTCAATTTGGACTAAGCCATAACACATGCGTTCAGGTTTTTAATGATTTATATTTCATATTCTGCTTTAGTATTTTGATGTCGAAGGCTGACCTAAATGCTACATGTTAAATACATCATGTTTCGTTCAGATAACCCAAACAATTGGTGATTAACGTATTAAATTATAATTGCACAAATATTTTTTATTGATCGTTATATATATATATATATGTGTATGTTTTCGTATGTATTCCAGGTGAACATCATGGTTCTGTCTGACCACGGCATGACAGATGCAAGAGAAAATGTCCTTAGGTATATCGATTTAACAAAATACGCTGACAAAATAAAACACCAGTTGGATTTCGGTGCTGTATCTGGAATCGTTCCTCAACCCGGAATGCTAAACAAAGTAAATTGTTATTTAATGCTTCTATTTAACTTGGTTTGTTTAACGTTTGTGAAAATATAATTTTGTAATTTATTAGAATCATTGAAAGTGAAATACCCAATCTGACTTTAGAAAGTAACACCAAAGGCAAAAATTAAATATAAATCTGAAATGAATGTGAAACATCATATGTTATTTTTGAGATACTGGGATTATATGATTTTGATTGTTCTTTTGAAAATGTGCGGATGTCTTTGATTTTAAAGAAATGAATTCTTTGGATTCGGTAGTTGATAATGTCTTTTTTCATTCCTAGTTATGAAATTTATATGCCTGAGTCTTGATTCTATCTTCCAAAATCATGGAACATTTAAAAATATTGTACGTTAATCATCATTTACTAAATAAGATTTCATACAGAAATATTATTTATCTTCAGTGTAGCCGTTAGGTTGAAGGCTTGAATTAAAAAGGTAAAATGTATATACTTTGATGTGTTGATCTCTGAAGTGGAACATATGTTTTAGTGTTCAAGTTGTTACAATTATTCTAGTCCTATTTATTAAAACTAATGAAGATAATTGTTATAAGAATGAAAGTGTATATCACTGAACTAATGAGTTGTTTGCAATTCATAACATTGACACAATCTACAAAGAGATACGCATTGCTCAATTTATAAAGATTTGTAAAATTATTTCGGCTTGCGAATAGTAACTGCTTAGCTTTTAATAAATAACGAGGAATTTTTTTTCATTCTCAATTTAACGGAAAATTAATGTTCTGTTAAGGTATCCGATATTATTAGCTTCGGATTTTAATAAAACACAAACTATTATTTTTATGTTTATTTGATGTTTGTAATTAATATAAGTGTAAAATAATGAATGAAAATAAACTTATTTAAACGTATATGTAACGTCTGAAGAAAAGGTTGAATGCATAAAATGATATAAAATTTAGCATTTACTTACGAAAATTAGGATTGCTTTAGAAATAAAGTTGTTACAGTTTTTCATTTCTCTTTGTAAAATTACACGTGTAGCAAATATTAGAGTGCAGCTAATTATTATCTAAGAATTAATTCAAAATTGAAATTTTTGTTCATAATATAGGAAATAATCTCTGAATTTTGGATTTTTTTCAATAATATTTACTTTAAACAATCCTAGATCCACTTCTAAAGCATTCAGAACCAAATCCATAATTCATTAAATTGCGCATAGCATAACGAGAACCAATTATTCTTTAAGATAATTATTTTTCGAGATATGACGGTACTCATACAGTAGATTTATAAATAATCCTTGTTTTCAGAAAATGCATTACAAATTTTTATATGCTTATAAGTAAGCATGACTTACATACCAATAGGTTGTTATAACTTGACTTCTAATTGATAGAGAGAACAATTAAAGATATAATTGGGAACAGAACTAACCTATTTTTTGATTTTGGAATAAATAAATAAATAAAAGTGCGAATTCTCATACAAATTCATGTTTTTAATATGTTTCGATACTTTTAACCATACTTTTTTAATTGGATTTGAACAATAGTGGATAACTGCAATGAAATGAGCTTCATTTACTGAATGTAATTTAGATTTCAGTAAATGGAATGAGCTTCATTTACTGAATGTATTTTACATTTCAGCTGGTGCAAGAAATTGCTAAAATAGAAGGACTTCGAGTATACAAAAAAGATGATATACCAGAAAAATATCATCTGAAGGACAGTTATAAGACTGCACCGATACTTCTGATAGCCAATAGAGGATATTTCATTCAAAGCGTGAGTAATCATTCTATATTGTTAAAACATACCTGACTAACTGTTAAAATTTTTCACTCAATATCATTGCTGTTTTGCATAGTGTTTATAAATTACATTCTGTTCGCCTTTCATATTTGTAATGCTTTTCCAAAAAAATAAGCATTCGATGGAAAAAAACTTCTATCACTTTAAAAATTTTCTTTTGTTACACAATAACAGACATCAATAAATATATTTCAAATTTCAACCCATTATCGAAAAGTTTTTCTGTTACGTTTTTTCCTTGCAATTTGGGACATTTCATTGCTTCTCTTTGAGGAAACTATGAAAAGATAAATCAATTTTGTGTGACACTGGAAAATTTCATTATTAATGACTTTTATTAGAGGTGCACTGTTTTTCAATCTTAACTTCCGTAATTATTATCTATTTTCTCATTTCTTTAATTATTTAGAACGAATGGGATAAATTATCTTTATAGGACTTGGTTTAGCTCATCCATGAATCAAAAACTCAGGATGAAATGGAAGTAAGTAAGCTTCTTTTGGTCCAAGTAACCTCGAGTACTTCTGAGTTTATCTTTGATTTAGTTAGAATATGTGCAAGTAAATTATATTCTTAAAAGTGTTTCAAGAGAAATTGATCCACATTTATGTCTCCTTCTGAAGATAATTTCCTAAAATCAGTTCTACTCCAATTTTGCTAAAAACCACATAGGTCCATTCAGTTTTGGAATAATGATAATAAAGAGATAAAAACCCTTATCAACTACGTCTTTCCGAAAAGCTGTGAAAAAAATCAATAGGCTGAATTTAACCTTCAAAATTACACAAGAAGGAATCTTCTTTATCAAGGTTTAAAAACCTTGATAAAGAAATGTTAGAAATAAAGAAACCCAGAAATGTTAGCCTTTAACGACAAAAATAACAAAGCAAAATTATTAAATTAAACGTCAGAATTTTAAAAAGCAATAAAATTTCAAATTTTTTCAATAAATATATAATATTTTTATTTCATCATATAAAAAAAGAATTAAATCTAATGTTACAAAAATTCTTCAAAGCAAATTTATTTAAAATGAGAAAGCTCATCTTAAAAATATGAGAGGATGAAACACTATGGAAAAGTATTGTCAGACCCACAGAAAATAAATTGAATTTTAAGTCCAAATTACCAATATATGAAAAAGTATCTTAAGAAAACTTAAAGAAGCTGGAAAACATTAATTACAGTGAGATAAATTTTTGTTAAGGGTATCAATGCTCTATTTGATATTTTGATTAAGTATCCTAAACCACATGAAAATAATAAAAATAATGACATAAAATGAAGCAACTAGACAAGCAAAAATAATGAAGCATCTAGACATAAAATTCGGTCATCAAAACAAAAACAAAACAAAAAAGAAAACAGACACTACAAAATTACAGTAAGCAAAGGAAAAGTATCGTCGGTTTCTTTAAAATAATCAAGGCTCTAAAGATCAATATTTCATTGAGTTAAGTACCCAGTAACCACAATTAAAAATATTTTTTGATTTAAAACAACTGCCAAATAAAGAAAAAAAAATCATAAGATATAACTAAAAATGCCTAAAATATTTATCATGGATAAAATCCCCAAATATGAAATACATCAATGATAAAGTATAAAAGCTATGATAAAACTACCAAGCCTAAAAAAAGGGAAAAATCAATTTCAATATCGGGCAAAAATGTAAAAAGTATAGTAAAAGGAGCGCCCATATGTAAAAAGTAAAAATTAAAAATAAATATTACAGTTATACAATTCCGTAATTATTCTGCTAGCTCATTACAAATTCAATTAATTTTCAGTTTTGAAACTAATTAATTTATATTGAGCGAGTTTAGAACGAGTTTTGATGACTATTTGAAAAATCGATGACTATTTGCTAAATTGATCGGCTTACTCATTGAGTTGCTGACTTATGGATTCTACCAGGACACTCCAAATAATTTTGTGAACAAATTCTTATTTGGAATGTGTATTTTTGATGGCTCTATAGATGACTGTCAGTCTATAAATAGATTAGTTTTAACGATATTTTTAGGATCTTGGCTCCCCCCCCCCCTCCAAGCGGCGGGCATCTCGAAATGAGGATGAGATGCTTCCGGTAAAAAAATTGCATCGCGTCAACCTGGATTGTACACGAAAAGTTAGGAGTCTGGCTCCTTCCATCGATGACTGGACATTTCTTTAGAGAAGAGTTATGCCGTGGATGGTGAATACTGGCGGGAGCACCACCTCAGTTCCCACCAGTTTTGTAGTTGCGGTGGTCCGGTCGTTCAATATTTATTATCCGGAGGCGGGTCGAAGAGTCAGTGATATGATTTCTGAGCTAAGCTGCTAAATACCAATTAAGTTAGAGGATAGTACATCTTTCAATTATTCATATTTCTTAACTACGTGTTGTCTTGATGATCAATTAATTAGAAGCTCAATTTAACATTCTGCAAAATCATGATCAGAACACATGAAACATGTTATTCTTCTAATGTTTTGCATAACAACATAACGAGAATGGAGATTAATTGACATAATTGATGGAGAATTTTACTAATACAATTCGATTTAGATGAGGAATCTGTATTGTTGAATTTCAAGTCATTTGGTTTAAACGAGGACAGCTTCGTCTTATTTTTGTTTACCCTCTTGAATTCCTTTTTTTCAGCGATTTATATCTAACTCCATAGAAATGAATTAATACATTAAGGTTATTATAATCTTTGCCAACAAAGTTTTCACAGAAAATTAACATTTCATCAGTGTCCAAATAGAAACGGCTATAAGCATTTGTAATTTTTGCATGAACTTTACCAATTTGACTTTTATTGAAATATTAGCTATATTTGGGTTTCAATCATTGGTCAATTTTATTTATCAGTTTATTTTTTCGTTTCTCATACGAAATACAATAATAAAGGCAAATTAAACCCCTATTTTTTAGTAATAATTGGATATCTTTTCAGCTAAGAGGAGTAAAAATGCAAGGCCATCACGGTTATGATCCAGAAGAAGTACCGGACATGAGAACTATTTTTCTTGCTTCAGGCCCTGGTAAGGGATTTTTGAGCTCATCTTGAACAAAATATTATCTAACTCTTAATGTGACTGTTTTTTTGTTTTGTTTTTCTTTTTTTTTTTTGTAATTACAAAGTTGCTTCACATTTTAGAAAATATATATATTTCTGCTAATGCAAAAACAAACCAACAAGTGGTCTTTCCTAAACTTTTCACAATAAAGGTGTCATTTCGAGAATACTTTGCACAACATTAAAGTGCAATAGTAACGAAATAGTCTGTGAATTCAGCATTATTACTGAATCTGTCATGTCATCCTCGGCAAATTGTAGGAGATTGATCCTTTGCATGAGGTTATTAGCATTCGAAAATCGAATTTATGTTTTAGTTGCGTTTTTTTCCACTCATTCGAAACAAAAAAAATGACCCAAATATACACTTATAGTCATATAATCCCAAATTTCACTTAGCATATTTAAATAATTACGTTTTTGAGTTATCGCGTTTACATGTTTCTAAAAATACAGACGACAGACCCCTCGTTGTATTTGGCTCAAAATTCTGTAGGTTTAGAATATGAATTTTAATTCTGCTTTCCGAATTTCATCTATCTAGGTATCTCCGTTTTATATCATACTAGCCGCCTTTGGCGACCAGCTGGTTCGCCATGAGTAATGCGTTCTAAAATTTTCAGTTAAATCACATATTCATTAGCCTTGAAATGGTTCCGGGCATTGATTGGCCTGAAATTAATATTTTCCTCAAGAAATATGTATAGGAAATATGCATCGTTTTAATAAAACATTATAACCTAGACTGGAAATAAAGAAAAAAAAAAACTTAATTAAACTAATATACAGAACCTCTGATCAGTAAGTAGATTAAAAATAATTTATATAAAATATTTTGGTGGTCTAGAAATTTGTAATTATCGATTCAAATTTTTCACGTCAACAGTTTTTAGAATTTTGATCGAGTAAGTAAGAATAAAAACTTCTGCATTGAAGGCAGACAAAATAAATTTAAATATAAGAAATTCTATAGAATAAGATTTAATTAATATTTTCCTTTTTCATTTGATTATCAATTCTATACTTCTTGAAAATTGTAGTAATTATTTTAATTTGCTTGATTAAGTATCATGTTATTAGTTTATTTAAGATAATATCGATAATATCATAATTAATATAATTTTAAAGGGTTTTAATTTAATTTAATATAATTATAATTTTAAAGGATTTTCTATGTTTTATTCCGAATAAATATAATTTTAAAGGGTTTTCTATTAATGTTTCATTCCGAAAAGTAATTAATATTTTGGACTCGCCTTTCTTTTATCATTTATTTAAAAGCAAGTGAAAAATATATTAAATTTGCTTAGTTGAATTTTATCTTATTCCATCCTAATCGAATTATTTTGTAGCGTTTTGTAATATTTTGTATTATTCAAATTATTTAGTAGCATTTTGTGCAATATTTGTTGTGCTTTGTTGTATTCGAATTATTTCGTAGTATTATTTTTTAGTCCTCTAGTAGTGTTTATAGCATTGTATTTTTTTTTCTTGTCTGTTGCACTTAACTGCACTACTGGAAAACATTTTTGTGGAAGGATCATTTTTCTCTTATCAAAATATTTATGCAACTTAATTACTCAAAAAAATTTACTGTTTTTTAAACTCTTCTTAAGATACAAATAATTTGTAATATAATGATTTAATAAATCTGCCCAGAGCTACTAATTTTACAATTATTTTATACTTGATTAGATGTTAAATTCAAAATAATTATATCATGATTTATTTTTCAAGCAGTTCTGTTGAATTTTTTGAAATTCAATAATGTAATTTTTAAAGTCAAATATACTGTCAATTTATTTATTTTCAGACTTTCGCAAAGGACACATGACTACGCCTTTGTCCACTCTTGATATATATAATGTGATGTGTCACGTTCTTGACATTCCACCTCTTCCAAATAACGGGTCTTTGGAGCGGGTTCAGTCCATGTTCACGAGAAAGAAGAACCAATCACCCAATTCAATATCCATAACATCAGCAGCTTCCCCTGCTAAAATTAGCGCCTGTTTTATGTGTTCCATGTTTATAATGTACTCTTCTCTGTTTGCATTGATGTTTTTAAAATTTCTGTAAATATTCCATTAACCGTTAAATATGAAATTGCCATACTGCCATCCAGTGAAACTGTCTATTAAATAGATTAATAGTGTGTAGTAAAAGATGGTTATATAAAAATTTGATATTAAAATTATAGATAATGTCGTATTTAATCACAAGTTGTTATAGAGAAATTTGTCGTTTGTTGTGTCGTGAAATAATTTAAAAACATCATAAGTTATTTATTTGAAGTTACTTTAGTATTTGTCATTAACAATAGTTTTATATTATTAATCAAAACCTTTATAATTGTTACTTATGATGCAAGTAGAATTATTAATTTTTTTCTACCAGAAAAAAAAAACACGTTGTAAATAATTGGGTAGAACGGCGAAATACTTCGGACTTGGCAATCTGAGTACAAATTAAGGAGAATGCGCATCAGGCTCCAATGCTCGAGATTTTTTTTTTAAATGTATCACAGCAAATCCGGATATCAGTAGAAAACCCCCAGTTTCACTGTAATTGCATTTAGGGTTATTTCAAAGCAGGTCACAGGCATTTCGAAATTTTCTTCTCTTCTTTCTTCAGAAAGTAGGTTTCCGGACTTTTGAAAAATACACATGACAGAATAGGATTGTTTAGAAGAAAGCCTTAAATAAATTTTATTTCGCATTTTACAATATAAAAAATCTTTGTTACGATTAAAAATTAATTTAAAATGCACGTCATGTATTTTTGAGTCCTTGAAGTGCAATAACATCTAAAATTCCTGTAAAATATTTTTATACTTAAAACATAAGTAAATGAGGTATTCGTAAGTGGGTTTTTTTTGTGTTTTGCATATTTTGATTTCATGTAACTAATGTTTTCTGTAGAGTAAAAGAAATTTTCTCTGCATTTTGCTAAGAAAAATGGCCGAACCGATGTCCATTTTCAAATAGTACAAAAAAAGGCGTTTTTGAGAGTTAAATTGTGGGAAATAGTTTTGCATCACATTTCTATTTCATTCTTATATCGCTATGGAAACGGATATTACATAGCTAGTTAGGTTATCGTTTCAAAACACTGTTCGAGAATTCGTGGGCATTGAAAGGAATCGACGTTTACTTTTGAATTTCGGATTTCCAATTAATAAGGCAAACTTAGTAATGGTAAAAAATTTCATCTGCAAATATTGCCATATCTGGTGTTTCTCATAAAAATATACCAATTTTTGAGTTAGTTTGGGCTCATTTATTCGAAATGAGAACTAGTAAGTGAATCAATTACGTGTAGAGCAATTGCACATAATTGGTGCACGATTTTATTGCTATATAACGAGTAATATATTTAATAATTGCCTAGAAAATTTTCAGGTTTTTTAAAAAGAGATCATGGAGATAAAAGAAGAAATCAATGAAGAAGAGAGATGTTCGGAAAATCTACTTTATACGAGATATTCTACAATCTAATTTTTCGGAAAATCATTTTGGAAGAAAATTGAATTTTTATAATAGCTCACTGAGAAGCTAATTAGGTCATTTTGTAAATATTCGAAAATTAATATACAATTTTGTTGAAGTAAACCAATGTAAAATTATTGCAATAAATCGACCGAAACAGCCTATTTAGATTACTATAGGAAGCCAAAGAGCTACAAGACAAGTGAATAACTATTATTTTAAATTCATTAAATAATGATTTTTTTTTAGAAAAAATTTCTTTACTTAAGTAAAATATTCGAATTTTAGACCGAATTGGAATAATATTTACGTTTATATTTATGGAATTTCTAAAAAACACATTGCTTTTACTACTATTTCCCAAAATTTCAGCCAATGCATGACATTATACGTCATAGAGGATAATATAACGTAAGAAAACTTTTTCAAAAACTGATTATTTTAAAAAAGCAAATTGATTTAATGAAAAAAGAATTGTTGTCTCTGTACACTTAAGGGTTGCTCATAATGAATATTAAAAAATTAGACAGTAAAAATTCACTTTTGATTTTACTATTACAAAACTGTCTTATGAGTTTGGAATTATATCCCTTTCTTTTATGAACTACTATTTGCGAATAGTAGTTCATATTTCTGTTTACTGTTTGCGCTAGAAACTAACGAACAAAATTGTAAGAATCTGAAAAAATACTTTCGAATTAATAGATAATTTTAAAAATCCCCAGTTAAAAATAATAAAGTTGCAAATTCATTTCTTTAAATTAATTGTTATACTATTATTATGCAACAATTAATTGTAATACAAAACAATATACAGCTTAAATTTAAGGTAATTCTGTGTTTTTCAGATATATGAATCTAGTTGTATAATTATTATGGATTTTTATTTCAAGATTCATATCATGTGCATTTTATTTAATATACATTGACTTCTTTGTTTTTAGTTGAGGATGAATGTAATATTTTTCGCTTATATGTGTAATAAATAAACATATTTGTTTGTGAATATGCTGTTTTGCATTTTTCCAGGAAATCTTTATGGTAATAAAACATATTCGGAATGAAAGTTCAAGAAATTTCCAATTAGCATGATTTCTCTTTATTCAATGAGATGGCAGTGTAAAATTTATTTTCTTAAAAAAAAAAGGATATTGAAATGAAAATGCACGAAACGACACTGTGGCTATAAATGAAGACATTATTCAAAGTATACAGCATAGGTTTGAGTACAATGATGCCCTTAAAAAACGAGCCGAAGAATTCCTTGTTTCCAGAATTCCTGTGGCCGTGACGAGAGCTAGTCCTTCACAACCTTCTTGAGTTCGCCGTCCAAATAGAAACACTTCCCTTTCCAAGTTATTAACTCCAACATGTACTGTGAGACATTCCGTGGACTACGAAGGTCTATCAAGGACAAAAGACCGATGCCATTCACCGAGATTGGGGTTCTCTCCACGATAACGCGAGTCCACACATCTCCAGGGTCATGCACACAGAAACGTCCCAGTGAGAGTAGCCCGATCATCAGCCATACAGCCTCGACATATAGATCTTTGATTTTCACATGTTTAGTCCCCCAAAAAAGCATCTGAAAGGAAAGCGCTTCAACCCCGACGGCGAACTTAAGGACTGTGAAAAACTAGGTCTCATCACGGCCATATGAATTCTGGGAACAGAGAATTCTTCAATAGTTATCAATGGCATCCTTCGTTACTCAGTGGCATCATTGTGCTCAGGTCTATGGTTTAACTTTGAATAAAGTCTTTATTTATACCCACAATGTCGTTTCGTACCTTTTCATTTGAACACACTTTGTATTCGTGGATTTGAGACGTGGAGATTAAGAGAAAAATATGATTCAAAATTTGTAGGTGTATTTAAAAAATTATTTCTTTTACTTTCATATTGATGTGGTAATCTAAGAGATTTACATAGGAATCTATGTATATTATATAAGAAGGTTTTAAATTTACATATTACACGATGAAGCTTTAAACTGAACCTTTCCAGTTTTTAATAACTTATGCTAGACATTTGTTAATCAATTTAATCTATGAGTTTCCAAACCTTCGGTGCGACCCACTGATATGTCGGAAGTCAATCTTTGATCGATCTCGGCAAGAATTTTAATGTACTTATATCTTACCACAATTTGCAAAACAGATAAATTAATAAAAAAAAATATGAGTTTATATCTTCAACAAATAACACATTTCAAATATTTTGTTGTAAAATTTTTACAATGCTACTAAAATAAAGTGCCTCGTAGTAGATTCCATCTTTAAAAAGTGATTAACAGTTTTTTAAAGTTTAGGAATCTCTGATTTAGAATTTCGATTTTCATAAAATTAAGTAAGTATTTATGTCTGAAGATTTATTAAATTGATGATACTCACTGCTTTATTTTATACAACAGGGCGTATTAAGTCTTTCAAGTTCCAACATCTTTTCGGCGAAAACCATTTCCTGACATGAGAACAGAGAAAAATGAAATGTTCTTTTTCATTGGATATTTTTTAACTGAACAATATTTTCCAAGACACTTTTCGAGTTCAATTTCTCATATATTTAAAATTAAATTTATTCGTTGTTTTTTTACTGTCATTGTAGCTTATTCTGACTTTCCTGTTGCTTCTCTTCTATTAAATAAAAACGGCAGTTCATGTGAATTTTACGTTTCTTGTATTTAATTAAATATTTTGTGCTTTTGGAAGCCAGTTGGTTTACTGAAAACATTGGTTGTATTTAATTTCAATCAAATTTTTTAAGTATAATTTCATATTTATTATTCAGTTAACAAACTATTATGAAGCATAGGATTATATATGCTACATTCATCATATATATATGAACATTCCTAATATTCATTCCTATATATGAACATTCCTAATTCATTCCTATATATATATATGAACATTCCTAATAGAAAAGATCCATCTCATCCTCATGCTATTAATAACATGGATACCTGATTCGTTTGTCTTCTAACGTTTGCTGTATTATAATTTTAAATCCTTTCTGTCATGTGAATTATACAGATATTAAACAAAATCCTTTATACTTATCTTTCAACAATAGAAAAAAAAAACGTACGCTTAAATATTTGAAAGACCAACGGAACTGGTTTGAATCTCAGCACAACAATGCTATCCACTGTTGAAAATCTTACAAAAAATATTTTTAAAAATGACCAAAAATAAGAAAATATTGAACTAATATAAAATTGGTGTCATTGAGAATATAATTTTTTAAAGATGGCTCAAATTTAATTTTATCATTACGTTTTATTTAAATAATTTATTTTTTGTGCAATAATATTTTTGAAAGTTATCGTACTCACTCACACAAACAGAGAGAGATATCTTTATTATTTGTATGAAGGATCAAAAATTTGTTGATGAACTTATTAAAAATAACAAACTTCATTTAAGAACATGGAACAAGTAATCACAGATAGCAAAAAGAGTTCTTTTTTATGCTACTAAGACGATTAATATATTCATTATGAAGAAAAAACAATAGAATTCAATACTATTCCATTTAAAAATGGCGACTTAGGATCAGTAGAAGTTTTTCTCTTTTTGATAAACAGATTCAAAATTCTAAGATTATAGAAAATCTAAAACATAAAAAAGTCCTTATCAATTTACTAATCTGATTCGTCAAATTGTTGAAACAAAAGATGGCCGAAGAAAAACGGCAACAGCAATAAAGTTTTTTTTATTGATTTTTTTTTCATATCTTTTTTCCTGCGTCAGAATTTACTTAATTATATTGTTCCTGCAGATGTGTATCCCCTCCTCTTTTTTTATAAACATTTGCTTATATATATGAAAATAGTCATCACAAGCAGTAACACATCCAACAGACTAAATGATATGACAAGAAATCGCTTTCTTATTTATTATATATTAGTTAATACGATTTTCGAAATGAAATGCTTTTATTTATGAAACCAAACCTCGCCGAGATAGCAAAAAATTAGCGGATATTTTAGAAAATATCACCAACAAAATATGTAAAATACACGGCTGCTATATATACTCTCTCGTGACAAACAGAATACTAATAGAAATTGATGTCCAAACAAAAACCACATAAGAACGAATTGTGTGGAATAATTTATGGGCGGGAACGAGATGTGCATTATGAGATGAAAAATTTAGATGATTGTGGCAACATGAAACTGTCAACAACACATGCGTTATTTGCTGTCGTGTGATCAACATTTAACCTTTGTTTCTCGCAGTGTTCGATGAGGGAAAGATCTATTTGTGCATTTTAGGGAATCTCATTGGTAAGTATTTAAAAACCATTATGATCTGAATTTTCATAAAATTGAAATTTCTTTCTTCATAATTATAATATTATTATCTTGATGTATAATATAATTTTTTTTATTTGTTGCGATTGAAAAATTCGCATTTTCTTTTTATAGAAAAATAGAAGTTATCTGTAAACTAAATACTAATTTTATTCTGCAGTTTCTACATACGTTTTCACCTCAGTTAAAACTGATATATTTTATGATTAAGAAATAATAAATTAAACAATATAAATTATAAATCATAATGTTTCTTTTTTAAAAATAATTTTATTTTTATTTTTAATAGCCTGTGAGTAAAGAAGCAGCTAAATATATATATATATATGTGTGTGTGTGTGTGTGTGTGTGTGTGT
>JAPMOQ010004477.1:82584-154034 GCA_026543055.1 Argiope trifasciata | reverse complement strand
TGTGTGTGTGTGTGTGTGTGTGTGTGTGTGTGTGTGTGTGTGTGTGAGTGTGTGTGTGTGTTTATATACTAAGATTCGAGTAATTAGTTTGCCATTCATTTTATTGTCTAATTTTTAAACCTAGGTAAAGGAAGATTTTTCTTTTAACTATTAGGTAAGTAACGCAGATTTTTATCTAACGTAATTTTCAATAATTATGAAAAAATTTCCATCATTTCTATGATTGTCTAATATATTTTAGCTTATTAAATTAATTATATTCTACACCATTTTAGAAACGATGCCATGCCAAGAATGACACGCGTCGTAAAATAACTCTGAAACGTTTGATGGATCATAAAAACTGTTTCGTAAGCTGAATTTAGAATGAGTGAATATTCTCTAAAACCTACTTTAATATTTATGAAATATGGGAAATTTTGTGCCTAATTTCCTTAATTAATTTCAAATATAAATAAATAGACAAACGGCTCACCTACTGATGTGTTTTAACAAAAAATTCATGCCGATCTATCGTTTTGGTGTGAAGGTTATAGACCCAATTTCGTAACTCAGACTCATCGGACTCGCATACAGGAAGATAGATACATGCATTGTTCGAAAATAGGTATTTCCAATTTCAAGGATTTTTTAAACATGTAAATTTATCAAAACATTGAGTTTTATTTGTGTTATTATAACATTTTTGCTTGCATGCACAATAAATAAATAAAAATAAAATAAAAGCCTAGAAAAACCAGAAGATGCCATGGAGTATCTTGTTCCATGAAAATCAAAAAGATTATTTTTATTTCTTTTATTCATTAACAACGAATTAACTTCTCTTGCTTTATTTAGTTAAGTTTTGTTAGTTGATTAGATTCATTGTTAAACATTTTCTATACCTTTTACATAAATTGATAATACAAAAAAAGTTCTTTATTTCTCTTAATATAAGAGGAACAATAGACACTGTTTACCATTATAAATTTGAGTTTAATTCAAATTGATCATTACATGTGGATGATCAGCATAATCAAAATACATAAGAAAATTAAAAAAAAATTCATCAAAATTCATTTTGTACGAATTTTAGGATATCAGGAATAAGAGCAGACCAGGCAGAATCATTTATTCATTTTAGTTAAAAAGAAATCGAAATAATGTTCAGAATTGAAAAAGGTATTTAAGATTTAAAGATTTCTCTAAAAATGTTATATATAGATTAACATATATTTTGAATTATCAAGAATCCATTGGATAAGCCGTTCATAGGAATAATGTTCATCAAAAGATTCATCAGGCTATCGGAATGATCATAAATACCCCGATCTTTCGACGGAAACAGCGGTCCTCTTCCACGTCCGTCTTTTTCCATCACTTTGATAAATCACTCCTTGAAGGCATATTCTACATCTCCATTCTTCTCACATAACTTTCAAACTAATAGTATTTCGAACTAATAATTCAGTATCATTCTTATATTTGAACACTAATGAGAAATTTCTAAGACACCCACAGCCCTCCAACTGACTTACTCATATTCTCATTTCTTTTAACATATCGAGTTTTTCTTTCATGTTCAACAGGCTTTGATCATCGTGAAACCGACAAAACACATTAATCTCAGAAAATTAAAAAATTGAACAGGAGGAAGTAAATGGTGATAATTGACTCACTGAAAATAATGCTAAATTTTTTTTTACCTTGCCGCCGGTCTTAGACTTTCTGTCCAACCATTAAAATTGATCAACATAAGTGAATTGTTGATCACTAGAGCCAGTGATTTCTGCATGTAATCAAATACGCGAGATTCATTGCAATTTTGATCAATTCAACTTATTTATTGTTACATCCATGCTCACTTACAAAGGACTTATATTGTTACTTTAATGTCAATAATAAAACTTTGAATAAACATATTAAAAGCAGATAAGAGGCAAACGAAAAGAATTATTAATTTTCAAACAATGTGATTCTCTGTATGTCTTCCTGTCTTGATATGTCAACCAAATATTTATTATTTATAAGAAAATTTATTTACTTGAAAAGCTTGATATCATCATATTCAGTTTTATATCGTTTTCAACAAAACACAAGGGGGGGATGTTAGGAATATATTTGTTGATAAATACTCTGATTATAAAGAAGTAAGCCAATAATTTGACGCGTGATATTATGAAGAATTTACAAAGCATGCATTTGTTTATAATCATTCTTATGGTTTGAAATGAATATGAAATTTTCAAATCATTATTCCAATATGATATAATTTCATTCGAAAAATACAATAAAATTATTCAAATTATGTTTTGAATAAATACTTTTTTTTGTTCCTGCTCCAGATTTGAAAAGATGAATCACTTGAAGCCACCGGAAGGCACCTGGGTTCGGAGACAGTCTATGACGATGCTGAAAGAGACGTCGTTGACGGCGGTCACTAACATTATGTCAACCGACGACAAATCTAGAAAAATATTCAAAATATTCGTTCTGCTAATTTGCTTGATGGGATTCCTCTACCAAACTACCACATTCTTCACCTATTACTTTGAGTATCCTGCTATTGTGGATATTGATATCGAAAAACCTCTTTTTACAGAAATGCCAGGGCTTACTTTTTGCAATGCTAATGGGTATATGCATTATCGTAATGTACTTATGTAATAAATAACATTTTTAATTTATATATTTAAATAAAGAAAATTGAAATAACTGAGTAAAGTTACAAGTAAACAGCCAAATTTATTGTTATTTCTTTTACTATATTTTAAGATTGTACTGCTTTTAGTTTGAACTATAAATGCGATCTAAATTATCAAATGTATGGGTACATAAATTTAAAGAAATGTCACCTGTTTCGAAAATTACACGAGCTTTCTTTTTACTTGTAAATATCGGCCAGTGATGGTTTGAGGGAGCACCCGCCTTGCGCAGCAGGGCTATCTCCAATTTCATGGTCAGTTATATTCTGACTGCATCGATGCCTTGAATTGTAGTTATTTACTGATCGCATGGGTGCTTCGTTGTGGCTTTCAGATCCAGTAATAGGTGAGTGAGAGCGAGAGTGCAGTCCCGACCAATGGTGGGTCGTCCTTCAGCAGGGGTGAAGCTTGCTTAGTGCGCTTTGAAACCCAGAGGGAGAGGGAGAGAAAGAGAAAGAGAGCAGCTGATTTAGATTTGAGGATAGACAATTGTTTACTATTGGCGAATTATATTGCTTACTCGGAGTTGGTGGTGGTGCGAGAAATGAGCTATGGTATCAACTATGGGTTTACACTGTGATAAGAACATTTCAGGGTCTTTTAATTTTAACATTAGGGGAATAAGAATTAATTCGGACTATTGCTTCATTATTGCTGTTGTTATCCATATTATTGTAAAATTTAATTGAGAGGGTTTTTTAATTGTTTCTTGGAAGGTACTATATCTTATTACATTACATACATTAGTAAGTACCATGAATCGTCTGGTTTTGCATATTGATCGTAATATTTGGTTATGTTGCTATTGGATTATTGCATTAGAACGCAAAATGGCTGTAAAATTATGCATTTTAGAATTCCAACCTAAAAGGGACAAAGATTTACACCATTGGGTTCGGAATTTGTCCCTAACATAATTAAAGTGTTTTTTCCAAATCAATTTTCTGTCTAAGATAACTCCTAAATATTTTGCTTTCTGAGACCATTGGATGAGGTTATTTTTCAATGAGAGTTTGAGGAATTCAGGTTGTAATCGGGGGCTTGTGAAACATTACGGCTTCTTTTTTGGAGGCTTTGATTCTATCTTCAATTGCAGAAAACAATCCAGTTTGTGTAGATGTCTATTAAGCGAAGTGTGAACATATTTATCATTCTTATTTTTGGCCAGTATCGCTTTGTTGTCTGCGTACAAGCATGAAATGGTGTTAAATTGCTTGGGCATATCGTTAATGTAAAGCGAGAATAACACCAGTCCTATTTTAGAACCCTGTGGGACTCGTTTTTAATGTCAGATAGTTCGTGTTTTACTCTAATTTATAATCCCATTAAAATTCCGATATCTCTTTTTTTAATGATATATTTAACACATTTGCTACTGATCTAACCCAGTCTGCTTTCAAATTGAATACTAGGATAAGGAGAGACGAAATATTTTGTTTTAAACTAGGATGCAAGGCGTTTTGTTCAAACTAGGTGTACAGCGAGGATATACTTAGTAATAAATCATTTTATATTCTACACTCCTAATTTCAAATACAAACTGGTTTTCCAGATTAGAATTTACTCGGCTTATTGGGGCGTGTAAGTTTGAAAGGGTTAAAAACAGTGTTAAAGGTATTTAATTCTGATACCTAAAATCTCATTTTTGAAGAAATTTTCATATCTCATACTTTTAATTTTTAAAAATAAATTAAATCTAGCAAACGAAACTAAAAGCGACGAATTATTTAAAAAATATATACTATTATCGAATTTAGCGATTCTTGAGAAAAAAGTACAGAAATATTCATGGCAAATAATAATTATTTTTTACTAAGAAATTTTATTAAATTATTTTTAATTTAAAAAATAAGCTAAATTATGTTAAAATATCAAAAAAATTATGTTAAAAATGTACAAATGTATTATTTTATAATTTCAAATCCATGAGATCTTTATTGCAATAGACCATTAATCCACTAATAATGGTGACCATGATCTATCCACTGATCTTTGATTTCACTAACCATCAGAGACATTTTGCTCTATATGTCGAATTTATCATATTTACAGAATGTTTTTCTCTAATGAAAACTGAAGGTATATTTCAAGTATCTTCTTTGTAAAAAAATCGATATATTGAGATTTTTTATTTATAGAAATCCGATTTGACTGTTTTTGAATTTCTTGTAATCAATGGGATTTTTTTTAAACATGTTCGTCTTTATTTTTAATGCCAGATAAACGCCATTTTTTATTCTTAAATGCGTGTGACTGCTATGACACTTTTGTAATAGGAGTGTGCTTTACTTGTAAAGGGTGAATAATCGTTTCAAGTTGAAGGGAGAGTTAAATTATCATAGAATGCTTTATATAACAAAAGACTATTATTGAAAAAATTAATGTCTATATGTATTCAATTCCCCTTATTTCCTCAGAAAAGTTTAATGTTTTTAATATCCAGGTTACTTTTATTCTAAATGTGAGTTTCAAAAGCTATGTTTTTCGAACTGCTGTTGTCTTTCAGAATCAACAAAAAGAGATTCTGCGCTGTCTATCCAAATGAATGTTACTTAGCGACCAAATCCCTGTGTTCAAAGTATCCTTCATATTGTAAGGCTAATAAAACTTTGGTAAGAACTGATCATAATCACAATTATTTTTCAATCTTAGAATGTAAACTTTTAAACATGTCGCAACATCTCATTGCTTTGGAACACTTTATCCCCAGTCTATTTTTGCTCGAAAAAGGAATTAGACGAAAAAGAGAGGGATATAAAATGAATTTAGGGAATTTTTTAAAACCTTAATTTAAACGATAGTTACCCCTTTAAAGGACAACGTTTTTCGAGTCTTGGGATATTAAAATACTTTTGTGACCGAAAGGGCGTCAAAAATCTAACTCTGTCAGGATAGACTATTAAAATCAATAAATCACGCCAATTTAGTTAAAAATACATTTAATGACATTAAAGGACATGATTTACAAGGGGACAAAACTATTGAGGACAATAACATTTAACATATATGCATAAATATAATACTCGGGGATTACATCATGCTTTACGTTCGCTTCCAAGACAAGGACTGATTGTTCATCGTAACGACCGATAGAGGGCCGAGGAACAGTTACGGTTACACTCCTAGTATTGAGAAACGGGATTCATTTAGGGTTTAAAAGGTTTGAGAAATGTGATTCATTTACTTATTTGATAAATTTAATTTGATTAATTAATTATTTTAATTAATAATCAAGTAAAAAATCGAAGACATAGGATTTTGTGTGAGATATAGAACTAAAGCATCTATTTTTCTGTCTTATTGAAAAATTTGTCAGTATTTACGTCAACCTGCCTAACTTCATGAATTCATTCACTTACACAATTATATTACATATATAATAAGATTCAAGAATTTGGGGGGAAATATACTTTCCAGGGCCATGGATAAAATTAAATAATAACTTATAGACTGCAATGCCGTTTATAATTTACTGCCTTTTCTAGAACTTGATTGTTGTTTTTTTAAATTTATTTTGCACACTTTAAAAGAAAATTAAATTATTGTCTTCCAATCAAATTTCAACCACATAACTGTTACACCATTGACCTTCTTTATATCGTCCGTTCTGTAGGAATTTTGTGCAGTTTAAAGTTTATGATAAAAGAACCAGTAATTAAAATGGATTATAGCCTTTTAAATGAAGAAATTTTGTTTGTTGCATTGCTTAATGGTAAATAAAATGAAATATTAATTAGTATTTTGAGTTAATTATTTTTATTTTCTCATTTAGCTGCTTGTTACTCTTTTTTATAGTAATAAGAAAATTTTATAATCAACAAAATAAACAGGAAATTGAAAATAAATATTGCCTATACGCATTCACATTAAAAAAAAAAAGAATTGTATTTATCATGAATTGCAAGAAAAACTTTCAACTATAATAAAGAACAAAATTATAATCCTTAATCTTTATTATTTTTAATTTAACATTTTTTTATAAAATAGTTGTAGTTCATGCACAACTCAACTATTATAAAAAGTAGTTAACAAAACAGAATTAGGGCTGCTAGAAGAACGATCCGTTGGGTAACCATATTGGCGAGAAACTCTGGGGCACACTATGCTTCACTTCACCCGAACCAACTTAAAATTGGCGTAAAAATTTGGTTCGAGATTTTTTAAGATGCAGATCATTTATCAAATTTCGAATCTTAGATTTCTTTTTTAAACTTTCAAACTCAAAACACATCATGTCGTTTTATTATATGATCCGGATAATTTTCTGTTCGTCTCTCTGTATGAAATTACATTCAATATTCAATATATTAATTCGATAATCGATATTTCGTATTTCTTCTCTTAATTTTACAGGTACCTAAAAATTCATCTTTTAATAAGATTGACGAAATGACTTTAGAAGAATTTTTGAAGGTGGGAAATGTCGTAGAATTAGCATTTCCGCAGCTCAGGTATGTAACAAAATTCTATTAATTTTTCTATTTTTAAAAATATATTTAAATGCAACGAAATACATAATTTTTGAAAATTTTATTAATGCTGTCAGAAAAAATTATTGTAAAATTCAGCTACACACTGTTACTGTGGTAGATTGATATCAGGTAAAAGTGGATATTTTCTAATGAATGTCTTCCTTCTCATAATTGCATATTGTATTTTAGAAGTATTTATTAAATATCCTTATTTCTCACTTACATACGTGAATTTTAACGTTTGCCATGTACGTCAACCTCTGCTAATAATAAAGATGGATATGTGCATTGATGTTGGACAGGCCATATAAATTGGCCTAAAGCTACCAAATTGTCTTAAGAGTAGGTATATGCAACGAGGAGGGAGTTTTAAAAAATGTAATTAAAATTTTAGTTAATTAAAAGTTAGGCTGAATTTTGTTTCCTTCCACGATAACTCCCGAAAATATGATTACACAAAAATTACATGATTTCAAAATTTAAGGAATTGCATTTTAATGATACCAATTTTATAATGACCGGAGCTTGTGCTAAAATTTGTCAATTTTTCATATTTAATTTTGATTAATATATTAATTGTTACCTGTAATTCAAAATGTTTTTGTTTCATTAAATATTTATTCGTGTGTTTTCCTTCCATTGTTGAAAACTGAAAAAGAAGAATTCTGTTTAACACCTGCGTAATTTCCAAAACATAAAAATTAATCTTATAATACTGCGAAATTTAGAGAACAGATTAAGCAGACATTTGCATTTTTAATAACGCTATAATATCATGGGACTTCACTATTAGGAAGGTCCATGCAGTCATTAAGCACTTAAGAAAATTAAAATAACATTAATGACATACAGTTTAGTGGAATCATTGACATATAATTATATTTAGAAGACTTACCTAAAAGCATATAAAACTGTATTCTTGGGAAATTAACTGGTTGCCAGTGGTGACTAGAATAAGAAAGTTTTTGTTAATAAAAATCTTCAGTTTTATTTTCAAACTAGCTGATTATAAGGTTGAATTATGAATCAACTTGTAAATAATTGAAAAGTAGTTAAGTAAAAATAAACATTTAATTAGAATAAAGATTATATGAGCGATACACGTCTTACTTCGGTTTTACATCTTACTCCATTACATACTGATGCCAATATTCGTTTACAAAATATATTAAGATGAATACAATTACGATTATTTAATCGATTCACTTTATGTGAACCTTACATGATATCCGGAGCGTTGCTGCCTCAGAAAAAATAATCTTAAAAATATCCTTTGGAATTTGAAATAGTTATCATGTTTAATTAAGAATGATAAGAAGAATGTTATTTATTTTCTTGTCGGCAATGAATAAATTAATTGAAATTGTAGGATATATAAAGGAGAAGCCTAAATAGTACTTTTTTCTATTTTTATTCTTCTATTCTACAAACAAATATTAGTTTGTGTATTCTTTTAGGATTGTAAAGTTCGGTGTTCTTACAGAATAGTAATGAAAGAAACGATTCATCGTATCCCGTGATTCGTTTCATATTCGTTCAGTATTCTCAAGTTTAATATTCGAAAATGTGATGTGAAATTTAATATTATATTGGTTCCTCTAAAACTTTCTCGTACACTCTCTAATATAAGTATTGCCTCAGTGAAAGACTTACATTGCATTTACGTACAATAGGTAAATGTTTAGCTTGAATTTGGCAACTTTATTGAATCTGCTCTGTCTCCTTGGCGAGTTATTTGGGGGTTAATCCATGGCTAAGAGATGCGGCAAATAGATCCGGAAATATTTTTTATATATTACATAATTTTAATAAGCCTATAAAAATCCGGTAAGTGAAAGTAATAAGGAGTCGAAGTTTTATCGGAATCGGATGAGCGCATAGGAGACATACAAATAAATATTCATTTTTTAAAATATAGATAATAGTTTATTGTTAAAATGCATTATGATATATTACAAAAGAAGAAAGTATACGTAAGTGACAACAAATACAAATATATTGTTGAAGCAGTTTATCTAAATTTATATAAAAAAGCAGTGAATTCTATTGAAAGTTAGAGATAATACTTTTGGTAATAGATATGTAGAGATAATACTTATAGTTTTTGCATTATTTTCAGTGAAAGATTTCATCCTTAAAATAAAATTTAAACCATTTTATTTTTATTTATCAAATATTTAATAGTGTGATTTTCTTCGATTATTGAAATCTTAGATTCTGTTTAAATCAGGAATAATGAACTAGTGTACAATTCAATAGTGAGAGTGGTGGCTTAGGGGTAAGCATCGGCTTCGGAGCAGGAGGATTTCAGATTCGAGAACTGATTCTATAGAAGGACAGCCGGAGCACGTTAAAACTGTCTGGTCTTAAGGTCTTCTCGCTAGTGTAATGTAAAAGCTTGAAAAGTGGGGAAATTTAAGAATAAGAATTAGTCAGTCTTCTTCGCCATCTGACAATGGTCCGAAATTACTTGGGTCATTTCAAAATACCCCTAGCATTAGTTTAAAACAGAACTTCAACACAACTAAACAAAATAAATAAGCATATTGGGCAAATAGAACAACATGCAGTGGGGGAGGGGGACTAAATTATCTGGAAACACATTTTTAATGACATTATGAAACCATACCAGGGTGAGAGTCATTTGCGTAAGAGGTTCAATTGAAATTGAACAGAAAGAATGTTTTTAGCTAAACAGGTAATCGTTAAAGGAGCTAGCGAATAAATGGAAAAATTTCTGCAGATGGTAACTGTTTTATGATCAACCTTATCATTAATTTAATCTCATTCAAGAATTCCTTAATTTCAACTCTATAACTTATTAAAGTTTGTGTTATTCTTTTGCAGTTTTATAATTTCTTAAAAATAAAAGATAAGAAAATTATAATTTTTTTTAAAATTTTACTTTAAAAAATCAAAGTAAAAAGTTAAGTAATTACTTGATTTTAAATAGAAACTTACCAATAAAATTTAAAAATCTGAACATTAATTGTTCTTTAATAATTTTAAGATTATTCAAAATTCTTTTAAAAATCAGATTGAAAAGCTTTGCTGCCTTGTATATTAGAATTACATTTTCTCCAGAATAACGATGCAGAAATCAAACTTGTGTACGAGCACACAGGAAGACTTTTTTTGTATAGATTTAATTTAAATACATTTATGCTTAATCTTAAAATAACACGAGTAGCGGCATAGCATAAAAATTTTGGACCGTTTTCTTGTAGTGTCGTACATTTCTATGAACTTGTTTTCATCTCTCCAAACCTCTGAGCATTTTTGATGGAAGAGGGTATTAGGTTTATGTAAATTTGGCGTCTGCTGAGGCTTCTTAGTCTATGGTCTTTAGGTCGGTTTGTGGATCTTGGAATCCTCTGAGTGCAAAGTCGATACTTTACCATTACATCAGTAAGGTCTCTTTTGGCTTGCGTGCAAGATGTCATTTGAAGATTATATATTTAAAACTTTTATACTCTTAAAGATGTTTTTATGATTATATTCAATGATTATATTTCTTTTTCGATAATTATTATGCCTGTTTCTTTTCAGTGGTTTCAATAATACTGATCTGAAAGGGCCATTCATTAGAGCAAAAACCATCGAGGGACTCGGGAGGATGGGGTGCTATAGCTGGCTAACTGTCGTTGACACCCCTGATGATCCTTTCATGATTTTAAGAACATCAGTTCTGCGTATGTGCTTCAATAATATGCATTCACTGAATTTGATTTATACCTGAAGTTTCGGTGCTCCGAATGAGTAGTGTTTCTATTGTTTTAATAAGCACATTCTCTAAATTTTAAATTTTTAGGAAGAGATTTCTTTAATAAGAAATGTGATTTAATAAGATTTATATATCATAAAAATGGGGAATATGAAATAATATTTCTGAGCTCTCTTGGTGTGTTTTCTTTAAAGAACAATGATTCTTAAAATTGAAATGTGTTAACTATTAATTCGAAAGAGGAATTAGAAAATGGCGTATTTTACAATCGTTGTTTCAACTATAACATGTGAATCAAGAGTAAATAAGCAATCTTCGTTTACTAATTTTAGAAGAAAAAGATAATATTTTTCTGTATTGCTTTATTAAGGGTTTTATTTGAACAATTTTTCCGATGGGGTTTATTTGAACAATTTTTTAAATTATACAGAGAGCTTGGATATTTCATCCAAGGAAAAATCTTGAAATGTATCTGTAATATGCCAGAGAGATTCAGCACTGTACATTTAGACAAAAATTATAAAGAAAATGATCCAATCATACCAAACTTTGTATTGGAATAATGTCCAGCGAAAAAATAATCATGAACTCCATTAAACAAAACGTTCCTTCTATCATAAAAATTATTACAATTCCAATAAAAATAATAGCACGAAACATGATTTAATTCTTTTCATGATCATCGATGTTTCTAAAAAGATGCAGGTTTCTCAAAATTATTTTCTTATTGTTTTTATATCATATTTATTCGAGTCTTGTGTATTTTGTAGTCCAAAATTATTTTCCATGTCTAAACTATTTGCTAAAAAAGTGTTGCTCATTAGATTTTAGTTGCTGCGTAATTTATTAAATCCAATTGCTATATATATATATATATATATATATATATATACTTGTATATTCTTGCCTTTGTTCAGCTATTTATTAAGCAGATGTATATAGAAGACAAAATATAAGAAATAATTTGCTTTGTAGCCTTCATTATTATTCCAATTAACCTTAGTAACAGTCTTTCTTGTGCTGCTTTAAATGGAAACGAAACTGCTTGCATTAGGAACAAAATCGATTTTGTTTAATCTATTCGTAGTAGTTTGTTTGTATTGTCTAAAGAATTAAAATGAATGAGGTAGCCAAATCAGAATTTTCTTCTTGATGTCCGCTGTCTTTTTATTTTTTTACAAACAGTCCCATTAATTTTTTTCTTTTTTTGAAGTTGACCTGTAAAGTAAAATAAGTTGAAGAAAAGTTTCCAACATGGGGAAATTCACACAAATTTTTCTTCCAGTTCTTGGATAAACTCATTATTGTAACGCTTTTCATTTTTTCATTCTTCACGGCTATGTAAATGTAAATATTTAGAGACTAATGACAATAGTTTATTTTTTAATCAAATTAATTCCAGTTTCATGACTTTTATTTTTTTAAACAATTCACTAGAATGTAAAAAAAAGTTAAAAGACTTTAGATGCTAGTAACGACTATTTTCTCTAAGATAGTATAAGAGGAAGGAGGAGTTAATGATTTTTTGTCGATCGATTATTTTTTTCATGATTATACACAGCATTAAAACAAGTAGCTCAATCTTGTGCATAGCGTTGCTATCTTTCTTCGACCAACACTAAACCTATACAATAACTGACAAATATTCATTTGATGGGGCAGTCATAAATTATCAAATAAATATTAGAAAAGAAAAGGTAATTGATTTATAATTTCCAGTCAAAGTACGTGATGAATTTATCATGCATTTTGCATACTAGTTGTCCAAGAGATAAGATAATTAGACTGAAATGGTTCCAAAATGATGACATAATTTAAAGAAAGCATCCAAATGCCTGTAAAGTTACGTAACTATAACATTCTCAAATATCACGCATGTCATGTTTATTTAAACAATAGATAAATTCCACTCATTTTTCTTTACTGAATTTCAGATGAGCCAGTTGCCACATTAACCTTCGATTTGAGCAACGACGACCAGTTCATTCCTGGACAAAAGGCCGGTATTTACTTTTCCGTACATTCTCCGTTTGTTGCTGCGAATCCTTTTGAAAGCGGAAATTTCTTCAAAACAGGGTACATCTACAAGATACACATTTCTATGGTAAGAACGTAAACCATTTTGCAATACTTAACATTTAATTCCAGGCTAATGTATTTTTTTTATTCTGACGCACGAAATCATATATTAAGTTTAAGAATACCTTGTCCGTAGAAATAAATAAAAACAGAAAGATTAAATGCTTCATTGAAAATTCGTCGGATGTTTTTATATCAGTAATTCACTAGTTTTTTTTTCCTTTCTAAATCGGTTACTGTTTGCTGAGAAGCAGGCTGCCGATTCACCTAATGATTGCTTCTTATTCAGGAAAGTTTCGATTTCAATTTTTATTTCTATCACAAATTTCAATTTTTATAAGAAAGCGGTTAATATTTAGTTAAATTGCACGACTTTTCGTAGAATCGTAGATTTTGGAAATAGCGGCAATTTTTATCATATTTTTGGGATATTACACGGTATTTTTTTTCTAAATATGCATGTGATGGCTTCAAAAATTTCCTGTCCATTAATACTTCGGTATAAAGATAATCCTAAGCGTTGCTTAAGATATCCAAAGAATAGATTGAATGTTAAACTGAAAAAAATTATTTATGAAAAATTTAAAGATTTTTGGTGCATTAATTTTGAATTACCTTAATGGATTAAAACTGAGAATCAAAGCAATTTCAAGATTGTTTCATTACTGATTCAAGTAATGATTTTATGGATTTTTTTTATCAACGTTCGTTATGTAATTTTTTTGAAAATGGTTTTTAATTTTAGGAAAACGAAGTACTGTTACCTTATCCATATCAAACCAATTGCTTTAATTACACGGAATTATGGCTAAGAAATAACAGGACTGGTCCAAGAATACAAGAAGTAGGCTATTTATATGTTTGTGATTTTTTTTTGTACTTATAAATGCTATTCTAATAAATTTTCATTTATATATCCCGACTGGATATAAAATAAAGTGAAATTTTTGAACTTTAAAACGGGTCACTTATTTTCTTATTTTTCAGGCAATATATACATTCGATTTCGATAATGAAATAGAGCAGCACATTTTAAATTAAAACAGAATGCTAAATGAATAAAAGCTTGTCGATGAAAGGGATTGAAGATTATCAACCATTTCTGAATTTTCTAAATTTATGTCTTAATATATTTACCATCTAAGAGCATAATCCTTACATATTTACAGATAAAGGGACGAAATAAAAAAAAATCAGTAGGATAGTCCCTTTGCTCTCAACAAAATAAAAACAAGATACAAGTAAAGGTTCGTATAAACAATGGGAAGGGCTTCAATTTCATCAACACAAAGAAGTTATTGCAAATGATCACAAAAGCTCTAACGATCAGTTAAAGTAATTTGTATGTATGTGTATTGATTACAAATATTTAAAAAACATAAAATGCATTGAGATATTTCCTTGTTTCAATCAAAATTCTATTTAATTGATTAAAAGTTTGAAAAGATATATACTCTCACTTTCTCTAATATTTCATAATTTCGGTTGCTGTAGATAAAATGGGTTTTCTTTCTTTTTCACGCACATTCGCTATCGTACACAAACACAAGAATCCACCTGCATGGCGCCATCTGGTGAGAATACAAGAAAAATAGATCTGAATTCACCATAATAATTGTGATAACAAATTATAAATAAACACCAAACAGAAATAAAATAATCTAAATAAAAATTTCTAACACAATGGCAATTATGAAAGAGCGCTGTAAAATTTTATAAATTTATTTCTTTATATATTAAATTGCATATTCGATGTAGAAAAATTGACTTTTTTATTTCACTTAAACGATTAATTACTAGATATAAATACCTCCTTTTTGATAACAAATTATTAATAAACACTAAACAGAAATAAAATAATCTAAATAAGAATTTCTAACATAATGGCAATAATGAAAGAGCGCTGTAAAATTTTATAAATTTATTTCTCTATATATTAAATTGCATATTTGATATTGAAAAGCTGACTTTTTTATTTCACTCAAACGGTTAATCAATTACTAGATATAAATACATCCTTTTATTTTTACGACCCCCTATTTGCAATTTTTAATCGAATATATGCTAATAATATAAATTCAGCAAATAAAAGCAATATCAGTCGGAGAAATTATTAATGAAGCATTTCATATTTATTTCAGTAATTCTATCCACTTTTAGATGTGCCAGCATAAGTGCATGTTGGACACTACCACCAAGTTCTTGAACTGCTCGTCGGTAGTTGGTCTCTATCCGCACAATCTCAGAATATGTAGCCATGGTAAGTAAACTTGCTGTTATATTAATGTGTAAGAGTTCCTTTATCATTGATTTCAATTTCGGACAGGGGTGGCCTCGAGGTAAGGTCTTCGCTTAGGAACCGGAGGTTCAATCTCAAACTCGATTCCACCGAGAAACCGCCGTGCAAGCGGGTATGGGGCTCGATAAATCCACCAGGGCCAAACGCCCTCTCGTTGGTATGGAGTACACGTTTGGGGGGAGGGTGGGTTCTTATCGTCGGCTAAGGGAATCAGATATCAGTTCAAAATTATGAGATCCGTCCCAAAAAAGTTCTAGCTCTGCTGCAAAAAGAGGCATTAATGTAACTAAACTTGATTTCAGTTTCATAATATTGATCGAAGACATATTATGTAACAAAACGAATAAAGTAGTTAAAAATTTAATGAAATCTAGGAAAAAAGAGGCAATTAGTTATTTATGATAAATTTTAAGACATAATCTTCTGTTTTTTTTTTTCAGAAGGTAAATATGTTTGTCTATTTACAATTTAAGTAAGATGCTAAATTTCATTGAAATATTTTTAAAAAATGCAAGAGATACATGAAACAAAAATATCGAATTGCATTGCTCATTTATGTCTCTGTAATATTTTAATTCGTATAAATATCATATTTTTTGTTATAAAAAGATTATCTTCGAAAGTGAAATAATCTAATTATTTTACTCAATGTTGATGTTAATTTTGAAAGTTTGTTGATTTGCTTTACGATCCAGACAAGAAAAAAATTAAATAAAAAAGGCATGTAATCCTCGAATTATTGCTAAAATTAAAATTAAGTCAATATAAAAAACTTAGGAAAGTATCAATAAATATTTCTGTCATGTCTGTCATACCTACATAACACGACATCTTTAGACACATCTTTTTCAAATGAAAAAGTTTTTAGACATATTTTTTTCAAAAGGAAATATATCAGTTACTTTTATTTTTCAAAAGAAAAAAAAAAGAAAATGTAACTGATAATATTTTAGCATAAAAAAGTTTATTTAAGAATTTCAGATATCAAAAAGAATTTTTTTGAAATAATAGCTTTCCTATTATTGACCATTTATGTTTTTTTAGCCTGCAAAAAATAGTTATATTGGATATTGCATGGTAGTTTTGACTATTAGTTATCAAAAAGAGATTTTAAAAAAGTAATGAAATTACTTGCTTTTATCTTTAGAAAGCAAAAAGTAAATGAAATTAGGTCGGTTTAGAATTTAATTATTTAGAATTATTTGTTTTGTCTATATATTAATTATTTGGTTTATGCATTTTTCAACATAAAAACATTCAAATATTTAAATAAATAACTTATTAAAATTAATTTTTTGTTTATAATTTCTTACAATTAAATATCATGGAACATTCAAATCTATTTCTCTCGAATTCAAGCTAGATACGCAGATGTGATGCATTTCTTTCGTATAACATTTTAATATTTAAAATTAGAATTCTAGAAATTTTTGAAATTAGTTATCATTACATGCTATGTGTTTGAAGAAACTCTTACCCGTTAAAGCAGTAATTAATTAAAAGAAATTAAAGTACAGGGTGTTGGTCCACATGATATGCAGCCTCTAATTTTTATACATTCGAATAGAATATGTCAAGACGATGTGGGATCCTAGAATATAGCGTCATAGTCTAATTAAGGTGTGATGTTAGTATCATGAAAACTTCAAGAAATGAGAATAAAATCGAGTGAAAATAAATTTTTATTGAGAATAATGCCAGTTTCCTTGAATCGTTTGTGCATTATTTTGCTCGTTGTGCCATTTATGTTGTGGTGATTACTGAATTTTTTCACCGCACGGTGACATGATTGTCATTCATGATAAGTCAGCATCATGAAAACACATTCAATCGAATATTTGCTACCACAGCGAATACGCACATTGCAAAGAAATTTTTTAGTGATTAACGCGCGACTCATTCTCATCAAATCAGTTTTCTAGCCTTATCTGCCGCAACAGGAATTTGCATATTCACCTGTAGACACATTTTTCCTCACATTGGCTACCACGAATTTGCCTAATCAAATTCATAGCATTATAACGATGTTGAGCAATCATCTTATGCATCGTAATTTGGAATATAAACTGTCGGATTCATAATAAACGTTTCTCGTGTAATTAGACTATGACGCTCTACTCGGTGACCCCGCTTGTTGGATATCAAAATGCCCTTCTTAACGTCTTCCATCTGAATCTGCAAAAATTAAATGCTACATACCTTGTGGGACACTATGTAGTTATTAGGTTAAACAGAAAATAAGATGCAGAGACTGCGGAATTCCTATTACTTGTGAGAATTTTTATACTACTCAATGCAATTGAATTTTAATACATTTTGAAAGCTAATTCTTAATTGTAAAGCAATACTTTCTACTTTTCGCAAAGTAGGCTTAGTTAAAAGTAATATGAAATTACTGAATTTGATAGTTATGAATAGCTTATTTTAGATCGTGAATGTTTGGTTTAAATATAGCCCCCAAGATTCAAATAATCACAGATTATTCTTTTCTAATTCATTTTATTGCAGAAGAAGTAAAAAGAAATTTAGACATCCTCTGGAACTATGGTTACCCATGCGTTCAGAATTGTAAAGATGATTGTGCGTAAGTATTAAGTAATTAATTAAGAATTTAAAGATTTTGTTGTTAATGAGATTATTTTTTTATAGATTTAGCAATAAAAAACCTCTATCCGAAGCAATAATTCTAAATAATTAATAATCTGAAATTCTTTTCAAAAAATGAATATTTAAAAAACTTTTTAGAGCAATTTTAAACTCAATTTTGTATTTATTTATTCCTATAATAATTATTGTTTTTTTTTTCCTACAATTCGAATTACAATAAGTTAGGATGTTGTTTAATTTTTAGCTTATATACATTCATTGAGATAAAAATAATAAAAAAAAACTTATAAATTATTTATTTGTTTAAACACAAGAATTTTTTTGTAAGAGAATAAAGAGCTTTTTTTTAAAGTTATTATAGATATTACTAATATAAGTATAAAAAATAATAATAAAAGGATTTCTTAAAAAAATATGTCAGGGTCAAAATTTCCATGAAATTAAATCCTTATTTGCATGTTTGATGACGTTATGCAACATTTAAAAAAATATTCGAAAAAATTTATAATTTATTTTTCATGTTTGAATATAAAAGAATAGATAAATTGGTTCGAAATTCATTTTTTTCTGAATATAAGCAAGGAATGCAAATTTTAAGAAACTAAACGTGATTTTATCTCATATAAATCAATATTCTTCATTAATTATACAGGCATTTCTATATAAGAGAGGCATATAATATATATTCTATTTAATATAGGAATATTTTTTTATAAAAGTATAAAGGTATGTCTGTTTTAGAAAACTTTAATTGAAAAGGATCTTTTATATTATTTTTCAACAAATGCTTCAACATGCATTGATTTGCTTCGAAATATCAAAATGGCTTGGATTCGATGGACATAGAGAAAATATTGAAAATCTATAAAATTAAAGTGCCTAAATAGTGTTAAAAAAGTCAAATAAGTAAAAAAAATTTTTTAATTTTTAAGAGATTTTATGAAATTTATGATAACATTTACGTCAAATGCTTTATTCATACATTCTGAGTGAATGTTAAGAAATGAAATTAATTCAATTGTGCTGAATAATTGAACAGATTAATGAAATGCTTTTATAGGTTTTATGGTTTTCATTAAAAAAATATAAATCACAATTTTATTTAGAAAATAGGCAAAAAAACTAGCTTAGATTTAATCAATTTCATCAGAAAAACTCCAAATTTAATAAACTTGATCCATTATAATCTAAACAAATTATTGTGTATAGATGAATAGCAATAACAAAATTGAAACACTTTTAATTAAATGATATATTAAAAACAATTTTTAATTATAGACATAATAAAAAATAAATCACTTTTTTTTTTACAGTACACGGCGGAATGTAGCAAACGATACACTTTTGAATATTTCGATTCTTAGCGATGAATAACCTTTTTTGTTTTCTTTCAGCAAAACAAAATATATTGAAGTTGTAAAAAGGAGGTTCATTAGCGAACTTGTAAGTACTATTAATACATTTATTCAAACTTAAAAAATTATTTCTATTCTTAACTACAAGTTCAAACAAGGTTAAATTCAAAAGTTTATTTCTAAGTTTATTTAATTTTTCCAAAAAAATATATCATTAAAACAAGTGATTTGGTTTTAGTATTTTAAGGGATTAAAATTTCATGATAATTTCTAAAATAGGTTATGGATATAACAAACATTTTACTTCGGGAAGAAGAAATATAAATGAAATAAATACATAAATCCTTAAGAAAAAACAAATTAAAATTCGAGCAGGCATTTCTTTGATTTATTAGAAGGCAGAAAATAGAATTCTTACAAATAAACCATTGGTCTCAGATAAAAAAAATCACAGGACACATCTCTCAAATATAATTTCGTTCTGGAAAACAGAAAAAGAGCGAAATGAACAATGCAGGAACTGTTAGTTTTTGTCAATTTTGTGTTTTATTTTTAATAAATTTCTTTAAATGGCTTAAAAGGTTTATCAACTTTACATGCTGTTTTTCTAGTCATTTGTAAAATAACTGAATTCTTGAAATGGCCTTCTTGACACAGAACTTGAGACATATTATCACTGAGCTTGTAAAAACATTCTTTGCCATTAATTAAAAAAATCTCAGCAAAATTTCCATATTTTTGAACGCTGAAAACATACTGGTTTGAATTAAACACTGATCAAATTATATATTAATAGCATCTTCTTTACAAAATTAAAAAACAAATTATTCTGAATTTTAACGTGAATGCCATGTAAAGACAAAGAACTTTCCTTTTAATAGTGCAAACGAAATTGTTTTGCTCATTTTACAGAATGAGAATTGAAAAGTGGTATTTTTGTCACAACCGCAGTGATGCAACAAATCATATCATTCATTGAATCTTACAATTATCAACTTTTGAGCTGAATGCAGCAGTTTTCAGCACATTATTCATAACGTTGTTGTCGAAACTCAAGGATATTATGCCCATGAAAACAAATTTAAATTAACTTATGTACAAACATTAAAGTTTTGTACAATTATGCACATTTATTAAATATTTAATCTGTCAGCTTCAACTATCGTTTATAATCATTGCCAAACTTATTATTAAACTATTATTGTCAGCAGAAATAAATGATATTTACATGGACTTACCAAGAATCCTAAGAGCTATTGAGTCCGTTGAAAGTCCATCTTTAAGTCGTACATTTATTATATTTGATACATATTCAAGAATAATGTTTTGCCCTAGAAAAGAGCGAACGTTAAGCTATAGTATATACATAAATACATCAGTGTTTATTATTCCACTGAAAATATAAACAAATTCACTTGGAGTTTCTCCTTCAAACAACATCGTTTAATTGTTCTGATAACGTTTTACTATCGTTCTTATTTGCGGGTTAATTTGAGGTTTATTAGAAAAGATTGTAAATATGCTGTACATTAAAGAAATGTTATACAAACTCAAATGTATAGCATAAAGATAAAAAAAGGAGTTTAATTTACTTTTGCGCATTATTTTAAATAAAAGTAACAAATTTATTTATTTTTATGGACTTTTGCAATTTTTTCAATTTATTGAAATCTATTAACATATTGTTAATTCTTGAACTGATATAATAATGTGAACCAATGAAACAGTTACGTATCTCATCGTAATTTGTATCTTTTAAATTTCAGACTCGAAATGAGGGAGATTATGAACGCGAGTAAGTATAAATTTCAAATCATATCATTTCTTTCTTTGTAATGAAGTTCCTTTTAATCATTATAAAATTCAGTCTTATTGTTACCGTCAAAACCTCCCGATCCATGATCGATGAAAAAAAAATTCGACAAATTCAGAAGAAAAAAAAATAATGACGTTTTAATTCATATTAAATACGAATACGCAATTGCAAAACATTGCCGGAGAATATAGAAGTAATATTAACAGCAAATCGAAAGTAAATAATCGCAGTGGTACAAAGCTCTCAGAGAAAAATTTGTTGGCCACCAACATTCCAAAGAAAGACTTCTTTAAAATTTTTTTCTCTCAAGACTATTACCTATCCTCCACTTCTTATAGTTTCCAAGACAGGGCAGTGTTTTAGAAAAAATCGCAGAGCTTAAGTCCCAATTATCTCCAAGTTTCTTGAATAATTCGGATATTTCTTTTTTTAACACCAAAGTTTCACAATTTTTGTTCAAATAATCCTCAAATAGATCATTAACCTGGCATCCATGCGGTATTAAAATGTTAGTAAGCCCCTCTTTCTTACTATGAACCTAACTGTAGAGGAGAGTAATTCCTAAAATATTACAAATTCCTAACTAAATATAGAAAGTAAATATGTCATGAGAACTACTTTTTGCTTACTAGCAAACGTAGCTCTTACGAATATTCATTAAAATTAAACTTTTATTCAAATTCATTAAAAAGGTAAAACTTTTAAATTATTTAAACTTAAATTATCATCGACTCAAAAGCAGACTTTATATGTAAAAAAATAATAGCATTATATAGCCACATTTTAAACAAACATGTTAAAAAGTTTTTTAATTATTTTATTACTGAAAGCTTAATTAACTATTTTTTTTCCTTATGAACTAGTTTATTTGGGCTGAAAGAAAAAATCTTTCAGAAGCGAGGTTGAGATTGGAAAAATTCAAAAATTCAGATTTAAAAAAAAATTAATTTTAACGTTTTGATTTTATTAAATGTTGTATTTTAGAAAATCATTACAAAATGGGAAGAATGAGATTATAGATATCACTTTAAACAAAACTGTGTAGTTTAAAAACAAAATATGGGTATTACACACTTTTTTTGGTTTAGGGAGAAGAGGGAACTTGTTAGCTGCTAAATCTAACTGCTACATCTTAATCACAACTTGCGTTCTTTTTTTTCGTTTTTATTTCAGAAGCCATTTGATTAAAGTGGAAATCTATTTAGAAGATTCTGAAGTTGTCACATTCCGTCACCGGCCTCAATATCTGGTAATCAATGATTTTCTATTCTAAAGATATTTTGAATTTACTTCTATCAGATTTCACTAAAATTTCCGATTAATTATCTAAACATAAAATCTGACTTCTTTTAAAATATAAATTGAGCCTTTTAAGAAATTCCAAATACGTATTTTTCGTTTTTTGTGTTACGATACGGTTGTCAAGCGTCATTAATTTTTAATATTAATTATTTTTCAAAAATCATTTCAATTGCCAATGTCAAAAAAGTGAATTTAGAAAAAGATAAGTTGTAAAATGGATTGCTAAGTTTAGTTACTTACAGAAAATAAAATTTCTTCTACGAGATTGAAAATGTTAGAGCAATATTTATATAATCTAAAATTATTTGGTATTTATTGTCACCATTTCATGGTCAAGATTTTGTCTTTTTATTTATGAAAAAGTTCATTTAAATCCTCAAAACTTGAAAAAAAAATTGGAAACAAAGAATTTCATTAGCCCGTTGTCAAGTCTATTAGCAGAACTGAAATCTCATTATTATAAAGCTCTGTGCACTTTTAATTTATTATACAAGGATTCATTAAATGAAAAGGCACAAAAAGACACTTGGGATATAAATAAAGACTTTATTCAAAGTATACACAATAGGTTTACGCACCACGATCCCATTAATTAATGAGCCAGAGTTTTCCTTGTTCCCAGAATTCCTGTGGTTGTGACGAGACGCAGTCCTTCACAGCGTCCTTGTGTTCGCCATCTGAGTTGAAGCACTTCCCTTTTAGATGTATTTTTAGAACCATTAACTCCAATGACTATGTGACACTCCGAAGACTACGCCGGTCTATCAAGAACAAAAGACCGGGGCTACTCAAGAAGGGTGTGGTTATGTTCTATGATAACGCGCTTCCACAAGTCTCCAGGATCACATGCAGAGCTGCTATTCAAGTGGGAGCTGACTTTTAAGCTGACCAGACAAATCGAAACTTCTCGCAAAACCGTAAAGCGGCGGTCCCACGGCGGCGGATACACCGATTTGGCCATAAATCAGACCTCCCACCCACTGGGGAACCACACTCCCCCATAGCCAGGAGGATGCGTTCCCCTTTCGCCCCTTCTTGGTCTCTTTGATGACCCGTCTACTTACCGACTTCTTGTCGGTAAGTCGACGGGTCATCAAAGGGACCACAAAACCGCAAGAGCTGTCAACGGGTGGCACGTGGCTCGTCTGCAGACGGGGAATACGCCGTGGGACACCAGCTTAAGAATGCCCGACATGGCGGGACGCAAGAGCAATAAAAAGGCATAGGATTTTTCTTTTTTCAATGTTGTGGATCGGGGTTGCAAAATGTCAATAAATTTCCGTATTCTTGGTAATTTGTAAAGTTTAAAATTAAGGTTGTAGTGTAGGTTTAGCGCCAAAATACTCAAAATACTTTATTATTGTATACATTTTATTGTATGCGGTGGGAAGGGGGGGCGATAAAAATTAGGATTGAAAATTGGACCGTGAATACTAAAAGGTTGAGAAACACTGTGGTAGGATATTGTTTGCTTTAGTGTTCTGCTTTATTGCCTGTTCTCGTCTCCGCTGTATAGATTTTTCATCCTTGTGTTATGTCTTTGTGTCTAATGAAAACGGTCATTGTTTTCTACTAAAGGAATGTTTATTTCTAAATCTACCATCAAATTTTAAAAATGACTCGGATGGAAGAGCAAATCCATAACAATACGGATATCATTTTTTATTTACATTGCCTCTTGAAAGAAATTATAATCTTTTCTTCCCTATCATGGTAAACAACTTATCATTACAATCCCCTTTCGCATAAACAAACAAATATATTTTAACTCTTGGAATGTTTCTTTAACAATTTTAGTTCTTTTCTTCATAATAGGTGAAATTGAAAATTTTAAGCATTTTTATTGTTACTAATGCCAATTTTCTTCTTTATTTTTCAGTATATTGAATCCTTTAGTACAATCGGCGGCTTCATTGGAATATGGCTAGGCATTTCTTTGATACAACTGACGGATTTCATCGAAACCTTGGTTCGAATTTTGAGATTTTCCTGCACATCGAAAAAAGATGTCAAATTTAAAACTGAGATCACCGAAGAGTTTGATTGATGATTATCGCTATTCATATTATCTTTTCATTTTTATTTAAAAAATTGTTTCAGTAATGCAGATACCAGTTTCAACGAATTAACGTAAAATATGGAACCTCGAATGTGCATTGTTAGTACTTAAACATTGTTTTTTAAGGAAATTAGTACCGTAAGAATTTTACAAATGCATTTAAAAACAAATAATATAAAAAAGTTTTAATTCCTACTTAGGTCAACAAAGAAAATTATTATTTTAGTTACATTTTATTAAATAATTAAAATTAATATAAATATGTATATACATATGACAATATTAAATGGCAAAATAATAGAATTCCAGCAATCTACACGCTTCACCATTGACAGTATTTATTCCTGAGTTTATATCTTGCCAAATACCTTATAATAAATAAATAATAATAATTTTAATTTTATACGGAGGAAATTTTTTTTCTTTTGTATAAGATATTTAGCTGGATAGAAATTTAGGAATAAATACTTTCTGTAACGAACCGTGTAGATCACTGGAAAAAAATGTCTTTTGGCACTTAATATTATGATTCTATTATATGTATATGCATATTTTTACTGATAGTAATTATTTATTAAAAATTAAGCATTTTCTTTGCTGACCTAAGCAGGAATTAGCATTATTTTTTCATATTTAATTTGTTCCTATTGATATTCAGCTCATTTGTTTATATATTTGAATAATGATTTCTGAAAATAATTTTTTTTTTTTCGAATTCTGTCATGAGTTATTTTTTCTTTAACTGAAGCTGAATGGGAGATTAAAATTTAACTGACACCTTCTTTCGACAAATTCATAAAAAATTTAAATACCCCTGCAAGTATTTTTATACTCTGCAAAAAGGTAAAAACTGATACTATAACAAAAAAATTTTAAAAGAATTTACAAGCATTTGTTTATATGTGCAATTATTTTGATAAAAGTAGTTGCAAATATAATCAAATACTTGTGCACTGATTATACAGGCAAATTCAAGGTGAATATAGTGATTACAAACTGCTATAACTATCTAATGAAAAAGAATTTATCGATAAGATAACACAGAATTTGGATAAGTCATGTGCTTTTCATACTTAAAACAATTGGAAAAACTCAAAGTACGCATTTGTAATGCGCTTGCTTCGGTGACTGCTTCAGAATGTATAGCGTGAAATAGACTACCGTTTAGGTATTGTTCTGTGTGACTAAAAGCAGTCACACAGAACAACTTTGATGTATGCAAACGAAATGTTTAAGTTCCGTCTCCATTATGGGTTAATCTATACTTATACTAAAGCTCAATGTGTGTGTGTGCCTACAGGCCAAATCGTTGGACTTACAGCTACCAAATTTGGTACATATATACATTGGAGGTCGGAAATGTGCGCCTCGGAGTCCCTTTTTTCGAATTTTTAATTAGAATTTGAATTAAAAATTAAGCGAAATTTCGACGTTTTTCAGCAATAATTTCCGAAAATATTATCGCACAAACATGATTTTTGCATCAATTAAAAGATTAAAAAATTAGCCTTCTAATGGTATCAGTATTTTAACATATAACTTAAGCTTCTAATTTTAACAATTTTTGAAGAAATATTTTAACCGTATTGTTCAACAATATAATTCGGACAAAACAATGAGATTTAATCTGCACGATCACGTCAAGGAGAAAAAAATTAGGTTTTATCAGCGTGTTGCCATCATATTGATGGAACTTCAAATTTAAAAAAAATCAACTACTATAACAAATTAAATCTAGAAAAATTTAACTTTCAGCAGGAGACTGGATAAAATAAATATAAAATGTGATAGTTTTAAAAAAAATAAATGCAAAACAAATGTTTCTATAATTTTTTGCAATATCTAAATCATTAATTCAATAAATCTTTATTTACGGTAAACCTGTTAGAATTTATAAAGGACATACATTTAAATTCCGACCCAATAGCTAACTTTTAAAATATTTGTAATAATCTTACATTTTGTTTAGTACTGTTAACTTGGTCTAAATGAAGTAAACAATTACATTTTATGCAGCTTGAGTCAAACAGTGCATTGAGGAATAATGAATTTTAAATTTCTTCCTACTTTGCCCTGTGAGGCATATTTTCAAAATATTTTTATTAATATTTTAAATAAAAGTTGCTACATCAATCAATTTTCTAAATTAATCATTAAAACTGGCTGATTTAAAAAATTAAAGAATATTATTAGGAAAACGTGTCCTTTAGATCTTTCTATCTATCATCAGTTTCAGGTCTATCAAAGCCCGGAATTACGCAAGGCTGATAATCAAATGAATATGTGTTTGCGTATATGAATGAATGCGTGCACGTGTGTGTTAGGGCACTGCACTCTAGAACTAATGCACTTGGTATTTAAATATTTACTTTGGTGGATGAAAAAGTATACCTTGTAGAAGTTATTTTGAAACTTTAATTATTTAAAAATTAAACTAATATTTGGAATTTTTCTGCGATAATTTCCAAAAATATTACAGTACAAAATCGTTTTTTAAATCCTCTTAAAAAGGACTTTTTTTTCATGAATTTTTAAAAAAAAATACTGTAACAATATTTTTCAACAATTCATTTCTCACAAAATGTGAGTAGAATTTAACCTACCGAGAGCAAGGTAATTATGTATTTAATTGAAAATTTTAGAACGCATTACTCAAGGCGAGCCAGCTGGTAGCCAAAGGCGGCTAGTGTTATAAATAAATTTTTTCCTTAAATAGTTATAACCATTTGTAATCGCTATATTCGTTTTGTTTTATCTGACATGTGGCATGTAGATAGTGAAGCTAAAAATATTTGATTATATTTGCATTGTTTATGTATGTGATTCACTTTGAAATTGACTCATTCAGATCATGACTGGTGATATTTTTTTTTACTGATTGGACTATTGTCTATGCAAAAACCTACTTTAAAAAAAACCGGTTTTCGAATTCAATATTTCCAAAAAACCTGTTATAGCTAATTTTAGATTTTTTTTTTTTTTTTTAAAAAAAAAAAAAAAAGAACATGGAAATATATTTTATTTAATTCATATGAGATAATAAAACCTGTAATAAATATCAAAGTCAAAATATATATGTATAAAAATTAAGGGTTACGTTACGTATTACTTACAAAAATAACTATTGGGTTGTTCGGAAAGTCATTTCGTATTTTTTTGTCAAAATGAAAAGAAATTTTCGTTTAATGAATAAATTATTTATTAAATTATAAAATTGCCATTCTGGTCTAATACCTTTTGCCATATTTTTGGTAGTAACATGATTACATGCTCATAAAAGTTTTGGTCTTTGCTGTAAAAAAAAAACTGATCGAGGTGGTTTTTGGCCTCCTCATTTGAAGGAAAAATTTTGCAAATCAGTTCTGGTACTGATGTACTGTTAACACATCTTCTCCACACATATTGGCTAATTTATTTCTGGCTTGAACAGCATTTTTACCTTTTATAGCAAAAAAGAAAAAAATGACGAAAAGGCTGTTTATTGCTCTCCATATTTAAAAGGGCACCATCCAAAAACTACTGCGAAGAATCAGCTGCACTTTTTCACACTCAAGCCTTGCTATATCAGCTCTTAAAACATAAAATGATTTTGCGGTTTAAGTATGAAATTGGGTGCGAAAAATGCAATTAAATCCTTTGTCAGGAAAAAACGAAATTACTTTCCGAACAACCTAATAAAACTCAAAAAATTCCAAATAATATTTATATTATTTTTACTAATCTCAATTTCTCCTAAAAAAATAAGATTTTTAAAAAACATAAAATATTCACTGAGTGGTGACTAAGTCTTGTTCTTATTTTGGACAAAATATTGCCTGAAATTGAAAATATTCGTTCGCTATATACTGAGCTTCTTTTTATATTTTTCATTGCATCAAATTAACAAATCTAAGTGTTTTGTCGTTTTATTTATTGCTTCAAATAATGAAAATTCAGCCCTTCTTCTATGTCTTTGTATGTGTAAGTTTTTCTTTAAGGTCTTCAAGAAACTTATGAATTGATTTTTTCATTGCTTTTTTAAATCATTACTCTGGACCAACAATCTTTGTCAATTAAACAAACAATATTTTAACTTTTTTGGTTTATTTTTTTGAAAACAACTTTGCTCGAGTTAAGCAATAACGCTGTAATTTTCAAGGGAAAAACTGCAAAAGCAGACGATAAATAATTCAAAAGCTATGCAGTGAAAGCCGACTCCAAAATGAAACTACAATAGCAGATGATAGATTATGGAAAAACTATACTGTGAAAGCTACCAGGCAACAAAACTACATTAGCAGACGATAAATATTTCAAAAGTTGTACCATGAAAGCGACTCCACAATAATTATAAAAAAGAAAAAAAGGAGAATAAATCACCAACTTGTTGTCTACACATTTTGAGGCTTCTAAAATGGGAACAATTTTTCAAAATGCAAAGGGAACAAATTTCTTTTAAATCTCCGGGAGTTTGAAATGTGCAAATTCATCAAATTCTCAAATTTGAATGTTTTTGGAAAACAGAATACTTTCACTTTATTTACAAAGAAGCAACAAAAGAATGACGTGCAGTATCTGGTGTGTATCGAGATCTTTCAGACTGACCGCTTTATAAAGGATCATTTATATAAATTAATATATTTTGAAGCCTGAAAATGCACATTATTTTTTAAAATTGCAATTATCAACTCATTAATTAAAAATTAAGAAAGATTTGTTGTTTTTCCATAATAAAATATAATTGTACAAAATCCTTTTTTCACCATTAAAAAATTCCTAACCGGAACCGGAGGGTTTCAGGTTCGAGACTCGATTCCGCCGAAGAACCGTCGTGGGAGGGGGGTCTCTTGCACGTTAAATCTGTCAGGTCAAATGTCCTCCCACTGGTGTGGTGTGGAGAGGGGGGTGCCAGTTCAGGTGTTGTTCTCGTCATCTGATCTTGGTTTAAAATTACGAGGTCAGTCACAAAATAGCTCTCGTGTTGCTTTAAACGGGACGTTAATATAACTAAACCAAACCAAACCAAACCAAAAACCAACCTAAAATTAATTTTATTTACATTAATTTATATATTCTGTATTTTTTTTTTGAATTTCAACAGTCAAAAAATATTTTTAAACACAATTTTAGTAATATGTATATATGTATCAACATTAAAAGGGGATTCAAACTTTTTTCATTGTTTCAACAAATTATCGAAATCTTATATTATTGTAACTGATGAAAGTTTAAGAAAGAATCTAACTGATATTTGTTAAATTGACATGAGGGCTAAGAAAGTTAATTTACAATGTAACAAATATTAAAATGCAATTAGAAGACAAATTAACCAGGCAGTAAATTTTAATAGAACTATGCTGTCTTGTTAGCATTAGAAAAATTCATTGGCAAAAAAGAATAAAATGAATGCAAGAATATTGAAATAAGGCAGCGTTTTACGTTTCACAATTTGTTACTTAAAAATATCTTTGAAGGAATCATAAACTTAAATTATGCATAAGAGACTTAATTAAAATTCAACACAATAATATTCTCAGCGCGCCATCTAATTACAAAAGAAGACTAATAGAATATATAATATTTTAGGAAAATAAAAAGAAATGAATGCAATTTAATAGCATTTTATCAACATAATTATATATCTTATTTTTTATTAATTAACAGCGACAATGATGAAAACTAAATTATTCATACTACAAATTTAAATTTGCTATTTATTGCAAAGATAATATTAAGATGATGAATAATATCAGTTGTGAAGATGTATAAAAATAATGCTTTCACGAAGAAAATAAAAAGATCTTACTTTAATAATAACAACAAATATTAAGAATTAAAATTAAATTAAATAACAAAATAATTCATTGTAACAAAATAATTAATAAATAAAAAATTGAATAATTGATTATTACAAGCTATTGAAATCACAGCAAGCAGTGATTTCCGTAGCTTAAGTGCGAGAAATTTTAAATTTTATATCAAATAAAAAGTACTAACACTTCTTAACACAATCAGATCCTGAAATAAGAAATTGATTTGATTATTATCTCTTCCAGAGAAATAAAAAAAAAATAAAAAAAAAATTGAAATCTACTATCGTAAATTTCAAATTATAATGTTAGAAGCCATGTGGGATGAATCCGACAGAAAAACACTCTGTTCACACATGACTCATATTTCACAACACAAACTTTTAGAAAAGAGATGGTTTTTGACCACCTGAAAATCAATCGAGTTCTAAAAATTGTTTTTTGAAAGCCATAAATTTTTTTCGTGAAAAGCGAATTTTAACTGGATTTAAACAATCTTGTGACTACGTATGCATCTATATTTAGATTAAAAAAATAATTTTTTTTTTTCATCTCAAAATTATTATCGAGTTTCAAAGTCTTTTTTGTCAGCTAGAAAAGGCAAAATTAAATACACACACACAAATTTCTACATATCCTTTCGCTGTTTCGTGTCCATTCCTATTTTCTTCCCTTCTCTATGCTTATACAGGTGATTTCTTACGACCTTGCCCTCTATTAGCTAGGAGAATTTGGTATATTAGCATTAGCACCTCTATTAGCACAGGAGAATCTGGTACATGGTGGACATTTTCGTCAAATTGTAAATTTTTGTTTTCGATAAGTCGTCAAATGTGTCAACTTTCTTTATCATTAATGCCTCAAAACCAATAAATAGCCATTTTTTTCCTCGTGTTTTGTGTGGCTTCGTAAACCCAAAACCAAAACAACATCATGTTCTCACATAATAAGAAATATACTCAACTACATTCATCTGCAAGTGCATTGGAAAACAAGAAGAAAAAAATCTAACAAATTTGCACTAGAATTTAAATAATTCTGAATTTTTATTTGAATATATTCGATTTCCAGCTAATCGAACGATAGAACGAGATTAAATTATCTGCCTACTAATCTGGGAACTTGTGCTAACAACATAGCGCCACTATCAGGATATTTACTTCAAGACAACTTCATTTAGTTTCGATCATTCCTTTTCTAACCATTTTTTATCAACAATTTCATCTTTGCTGCTGGCAGTGTTTGGCGAGAAAAAGTAAAATCTGTATAACTAGGAACATTCATTGGTAAGTTCCATAAGAATTAAAATTTCCTGTTTTAAGAGTTCTAGAATAATAATTTTCATTCATCTGTCATTCTAAAATATTTACATATTTAGTAATATGGTAATGGTTACGTTCACACAAAAAAAGGCATTTAATATTGTCGTAAAGCAGCTTGTGTATGAGCAGAACCACTTTAAGAATGTGAAATAATATTGCGGTATGTATAGTGGCTCAAAAAAAATGAGTATGGCTTACTTTTACTTGATAAATCCGACATTCAATATAAATAACACAGTATAGAGAAGTACAAACATTTTTTATTTTGACACGTAACAAATGGTTCTATTTAAAGTATAAGTAAAGAAAAAACAACAAAAGACTTTTAAATTAAAACATTTTAGAGGCGTTTTAAATAAACATATGCAATTTTTGCTCCAATCAACTGAGAATATACCAATAAATTTTTTGTAATATCTCGCATATGAAGAAAGTCTTAATATTATTTGCATGTTTTTTGTTTTTTATAATAGTCTCTAAACGTCGTGGTATGATTCAGCCAAAACTTTAAGGTATCTGAAGATATTTTATCCCATTTTTTGAGACATTTGTTTTAAATGGGATTTAATTGTAATTTTTCGTTTTTGTATCGAGTTTGGCCCAAGGTTTTTTATGTCTGTTGACTGTGGTGGTGTGTGTAATTTCTAACTGTGTGTGTAAGAATGGGATAAAATGTCTTCAGATAGCACAAAAAGTTGATAGAATCGGTAGCAAGACGCTTAGAGACCATTAAGATTGCCAAAGACACGGAACTAAATATTGACACTCTCTTTGTATGAGAAGTATTGCAAAAATTTCTTTCGTATATTCTCAATTTTTTTAGACAAAAAATATGCATAAGTTTTTTCTAAATGATACTGAAAATTTACAAGTTAGAAATTTTTCGCTGGTTTTTCTTTAGTTTTACTTTAAATTAAACCATTTCTTATTTGCAAAAAAAAAAAAAAAAAAAAAAAAAACCTGTTTTCATTTCTCAGTAATGTGTTATTTATATCGAAAGTCGGATTTATCGAGTAAAAGTCAGGTGTACTCTCAATTGTTTAAGCCACTATATATATAAAATATTTTTGAGAATTTAGTAAAATCAAAGTAAAAATTGAACGGAAATCATTGTTTTTAGCGAAAAGCTGTTAAGAAAGAGAAAGACTATTTTGTCATGATTTTTCGAATTTATTGAGGAAAAATGGATTCGATTGATTTTCTTTTAGAAATTTAATTAAAAATTTGTAAAATCTTTTCATAATGAGTAATTGCCTGAAAAATTTAGCAAATATACGTTTTAACAATCTATACTTTAAAGCAGTGATTCTCAACCTGTGGGGCGCGCCCCCCTAGGGGGGCGCGAGCACACTAATAGGGGGGCGCAAGCATATCCAAGAGAAAATGTTATTGAAAAATTGATTAAGAGACTGAAAAAAACACACATACAAAACAAAATACATTTCGACATATTTAACAGTTAACTTATTAAATTAAAACAACTTACTAAATTAAAAACAAATTTAATAATTATTAGTGACTTCCTTGGGCCTATCTTGCAGAACAAAGTTTTTCGAAGGAGGGTTTAATATTAGAAATAGACACCCTCAGTTCTTTTCCCATATTTTGTCTTCAAAGAAGTCACCGCAGAAAATCCAGTTTCACAAAGGTAAGATGTTGAAAATGGCAGTAGAATGGGAAATTCCCTTGTTTTTAGTGCAGAAAACTCATCATCCACTCCTGCCCAAAATTCAAAGAGCGATTTATTACTAAATTGTCTTTTGGTTTCGCCAATTGCCGTGAAGTTTATAAAGGTTTCTTCCTCTTCAATTGAGAGTCCTTCGGGAGTATTTTGAAATGGATCCATCACACACTTGTAACTTGATATCAGTTTGTCGTCAGCAAGAAATTGCTTTTTAAAATTCTTTGCTAGCATTGCTAAATGATTTTCAATGGTTACAAAAACAACTTTTACATGTTGTTCTTCAGCCTTGTAAGTTTTAATACTATCATTCAAATTTGCAAACATTGTTACATTTTCTTGCTTTAAAAATCTGCTTCACAATTCCAATTTCCTACAAAAAGTATTAACTTTATCACTCGTATCCAATATATGTGTATTTGCTCCTTGCAGTTGAAGATTCAAGTTATTTAATTTCTCGAATATGTCGACCATGTAGCTCAATTTCATCACAAATAAACTATCGCGAAAATTCTCAGCTTCTGGTCGGTTTTCCTCTTCTAGGAAAACGGCGATTTCTTTTCTTAATTCGTAAACACGTTGCGAAAATTTTCCTCGTCATAACCATCTTGCCTCGCAATAAAATAGTAACGCTGAATGTACTACACCCATGTCTTAACAAAGTGCGGAAAAGATTCTTCATTTCAGGGGTCTCATTTTTATATAATTTACTAGGGTTACAACCGTAGTTAACACAATATTCAAATCAGGACTCATTTCTTTGGAAGCCTAACCTTCTCTGTGGATCATGCAATGTGCCCAGACGCACTGTGGCGATTTTTGTTTCACAAGTGCTTGAATACCTTGGAATCTTCCGGACACAGAACAAGCACCGTCGGGGCATACTCCAACGCAATTTTTCCATTCTGTTTGCCTCGTTCATAAAATCATTTAAGATAGCAAATAATGCGAGTGCTGTTGCTTTGAGTTCTATTGGTTTGCAGAAAAGTAATTCTTCTACTACTGACAAATCATCACAAAATCTAACATAGGCAATGAAATGAGCATCTTTATTACTATCTGTTGCCTTATCAAGTTGTATTGAAAACAATTTGTCACGTAACTTCGACAAAAGCTGACACTCTACATCTTCAGCTATATCAGCAATTCGACGGGCAACAGTATCATTTGAAAGAAGTATAGACTGAAATGGTTTTGCAAAATTATCTCCAAACATAATTTCTACAATCTCAATTGCGGCTGGCAAAATAAGCTCTTCACCAACGGTGTGAGGCTTTTTACATCTGGCTATTTTATATGAAACTTTGTAAGAGGCAATTCAAGCTTTTCCATTCACAAAGTTTTTTTAAACAATGATTTTTGCTTTTCATATGATTTTAATTTTAATTCGAAGAATTCTCTGGGTTTGTTTACGTACTCACTATGAAGCGTTTCCAAATGTCGTTTAAGTTTATTAGGTTTCATGCTGTCTGCCGCCAACATTTTTGAGCAAATGATACACAGGGGCCTTTCTTCTTCATTTACTTCAGTGCTAGCGAACCCAAAATTTAAGTATTCTTGAGAATAATTTCTTGATTTTATTTTCGGAACCACTTTCGTCTGTGTACTTGTTGATGCTTGTCTATCGTCAAATGCTCGCTTACGCCCGCTAAAAAATTTATCCATGATTTTGCATAAGTCTGCTGCCGTGAAGATTTAATGTGGTGAATTGCAATTACACGAAAATATATATAACATACACATTCAGAATAGATTCAATAGCGATAGAAGGATCGACTCGAATGAGATTATATGGAATTGATATTGGTGTCATAGAACTTTCTCCTTCTCTCTATGAGAACACATTTGTTCACATCTGCGCACGCTCCTAATTTAACTGAAGCTGACCTGACAAATCGAAACTTCTCGAGAAAACGTGAGAATTCCCGACATGGCGAGAAGCAAGAGCAATAAAAAGGCATAGGATTCTTGTTTTTTCAATGCTGAGGATCATTGTTGCAAAATGTCAATAAATTTCCGTATTCTTGGTGATTTGTAAAGTTTAAAATTAAGGTTGTAGTGTAGGTTCAGCGCCAAAATACACTATTATTGTACACATTTTATTGTATACGGTGAAGAGGGGGGGCGGCGATGAAAATTATGATTGAAAATTGGGCCGTGAATACTAAAAGGTTGAGAAACACTGCTTTAAAGCGTTTTGAACGGTTTTTATCATAAGAGATTCAAATGGCATACAATATTGAATTATACAAGTCATACATTAGAAAATTATATGAATATATTTTGGCTTTGTGAAAAGTTTAAAAAAATTTTATACAACCCTCATAATGTAGAATTGCCAATTGGTAATTTTTTAACATTCATTTATGTGCATATTAAGTTTCAAATTTCTAACTTCAAAATTCTCCAAAAATATTATTAAAAGGCAGTTAAAAGGTGGTTAAAAGAGTCCCTTTGTACATCCCAGGAATAATGCACACATCAAAATAAGCTATCAAAAGGGCTCAATCAGAATATAATAAAGTATTTATTACCTCTTATTAAATTTTAAACAATACTTACAGTATACGTGCTTTACGATTATATAAGTTCAAATCATTAGCATTTAAGAACTAAGTTATCAAATGCGTCAGTTTTTAAGATGTAATATCACGTACAAATGCAAGTGAAAATTTTATTATTATTATTTTTTGCTTAGAATTGCATTACTTCTTTGAGGTATTTTAAATATTGAATTTCTCAAGTTTTTTTAAACTTCTTTTAAAAATTTAAGTTGCGACTTTCGACAAATCAAAGTGATCGATGGCGTGCGAGATTAGCAAATTTATTTCAGTTTATGTACTGTTTGACCGTATATAGAATTAATATTCTTGAATAAAATTCTTGGTTTCGCTTTAATGAAATTTCTAAAATAAAGCTTTTCGTTTAGACTTGTGAAAAATTCCTTTAACTTTGAAATAAGAAGAGCTCTGAACATTACGTAGATAGGAGCACGAAAATGTGCATGTCCATGCGAGAGAAACATTTAACGAATTGATATTTCTATAATATGACTGCTGAGCAAAAATTTCATTTTTCTCATTTTCAATATCAACTTCTCCAAAAACATTTTTTTTTTCATATGACTCTCCATTTTATTAAAAAAAAACTTTCTATCAAATGTACACGTAATGGTGTAATATTTAGGAAATTTATTTCCCCGTTTTTGGAGATACTTGGTATAAGTTATCACATCAAAAAGAATATGATCGCAACTTCGTTAAATTATATAGTTATAATCTCTTTTTCTCACATGCATTATATTTGTAGCTTCATATTAAATTCTAAATTTTCTTTTTTTGTTTGGGATTGAAAAAAATTCATGTTTCTTTTCATACGGAAATAAATAATCTTGGAGTTACAGGTACTGAGAAAATAAACGTGATATAAAATAGTTTCTACACCTGATTCTCATCGCAGTTGCTCATAGTTACCGTATTTCAAAAACATAAAAACTATTTTTGTCTGTAAATAGATTATTCAATAAATAAAAATTAAGAGAGATATGAAGCAGTCACTTCCTTACATAATCACCAAATCTGTTGAGACATTTATCACACCGCTAGGCCAATTTGAAAACCCATCTTGATAATAATTAGGTCTCTAGTTTTTGAGCTGTTCCCGGTACCTTTTTGAACATCAACGTCTGATATTAACCTTGCTTCGGATAAGTGTTCTTCAATACGAAATATTCATTGGGGGGCCAAACAGAGCTGTATTTGGGGTGAGTCCAGACCTCCCACTAAACGTTTCCAATAATCTCTCTGCCCACTTCAAAAGAAAGACACCATTTCATCACATGTTGTCTACTCATGGCTTCACTCTCGTACACTTTAACAATTTATCTATGAATGTTCGATGGGAACACATTCTTGGCCCATAGAAATCGTACAACGGCTTGCACCTCTGTACGAAATAACTTCTCTAGACGTTTTGTCATCACTGTCGCTGTCAGTTCTAACATAATCTGTTCGAAAGACCGATCTAAAACAACTAGGGTCATCAGTCTCATATTTGGATAACAATATTCCCATCCACAATTTCTATTTCCAAATACTGCTGCTAGTAAACTTTTTTGGATCACTCCTCGTATATCATCAAAAATAAACTATTTTCATCCAATAAGAACTTTTGAGAAATATTGTAAAAACTTTCTTTATCGCACATTATCTATGGGAAGATACTATGACAGAGCTTAGTGACAGTTAAATAAAATAATTAATGAACGGAATTATACAATCTTCATTTTGTATAAAAATTCAGGATTCTTATGCCATTAATCTATCTGTCTCGTCCACCACTAGATGCAAAAGGTATTGCCAAAATAAATCTTAAACAGAGGCTCCAATTTCAAAAATTGAACCATTTCTTGCCTCTTTGCTCGTGTAGCTTACCAATCAGAATGATATTTTATTTTCATACAATCATAAATGAAAATCGTGCGTTCTTCGGCTCTGATATTTTGTCAAAATTGGTTTCCTTGATATCTAATACTATAATACGAGGAATGGTTGTCAAGTCGAAAATCGCCCCAGAATTAATAAACTCCGGTAAACTTGGGGGTCTGGGGTTTTTGGCCACGAGGAATCGATTGGCGCCGGTTTTGAAGCGCTACGGTCGAGCAGTTCGGAGTTACAGATAGGATATTTTCAAACTTTATTAGTTCGCCATAATGGCTACTTAAATTTTCAAGCGGTAACGTGTTGCCATCTATAGCCAATATGGCGAACTAATAAAGTTTTATGTTTATGCTGTTATAGGTTTATAATATGTTTCTTATGTATGTATATATGTTTGGTTTTTCTAAATAAATTTGTCAAAAATATTGAACTTCAACACACTTCAATCTTTACCTTTACTTTACCTTTATATAGAATAGTTCCCTTTCCAAACTCTAACTTTGTTTAGAATAGTTTACAATGGTGCACTTTAACCAGTTATCTTTTCACCAATGGTTTCACAAATTTTCTTATGGCATGTATTGTTTTGATAAATCACAATTGAAAATTTAAATCTTCGAGTTAGCTTCGATACCTGTTTTCTCCGAGCGGTGCTCGGTCAATCGCTGGTAAGGTTAATTTAAGCATTTCAATCAACTATGATGTCCTAAATCTTATCACAAAAAAAAAAACAACAGATGCAAATATGCTAATTATTATTTTTAATATACTTATCCAATAATCAGAGTTTAATTGTGAAAACACTAGCCAAGCATGACACGATGGATTCAATAAAATTATTAAATTCAAGCCTAAAGTTAGTGTTTTGCAACTATTGTACGCCAATGCTGCGTATGACGTTTGCTGGCATAATATTTCTAAACTTTTATGATTTTTATTACTAGACCCGTTGTTGGAATAATTCATATTTGATTGCAGTTGGATAAGTTATCGCTGAGAATGAATTCTTGACGATTTTTGAAAACCAAAAATAGGATTCTTCTATCTCCGCAAGAGAAGGTAGCATCAAGAATTTTGTAATGACACTAGATCTTTTTTGAAACATATAGTAAGTAATTATCCTTTTCTCAAATTTTACCTTAATATTGTCGAGTATTAATAGATATCTGTTGTTTTGACCGTTTTTAAAACCACTTGGACAAACTTCACAATTCCGTGCTTTTCCTGATACAAGTTTTTTACCGGAGGTTCCTACACATATTTTATAAAGACAATATATTCCATTTGGCGTCGGATGTATTATATTCGGCGACTTTATCGCCTGCACGATACGGAAAAGTACCATGTTCACATGCACGCATCATAAGAAAACACAAACACATGCACGCATGCACATACATAAATATACCTTAACATATGATTTTTGAAAAAGTTGCGTGGACGAAATCAGAGAAGGCACTTTGAAGTTTTGATATTATTTTAGTTCATCCCGGGAGGCACGATTTATGAACAAACATATGCGACGAGCACACACACAACACAAAACGATATAGAGCAAAAATGAAGAAAAGTTGAAGAACATTTTATCCTTGCGAATATATACTGTGAGATTTTAATAGGGATTTCATTCACAGGCAAGGGAATCGTAGGGACTTTTTAGAAGAATTTGTGAAATTTGCAATATTTAATCTCTTCACTCAGAGTGTGGAAACTTGACGGATTTTAGCCATTTCAGCAATTTTAGAACTCATATTAAATTAATTATCATATTAAGAAGACGATTTTAAGGGCAACTAAGTAACTAACTTGTTGAAAATTAAGCAAAAATTATTTTTAAAAAGTATTAAAATTTACCAAAAAAAACCGTTGTATTATTAAATTAGAATTTTTTAAAATTTTCAATGGGTATAAAATTTAATTTTGTGCGATAATATTTTCGGAAGTTATCACGAAAAAAACTCAGAAATCTCGTTTAATTTTTGATTAATTAAAATTCGAATTAAAATGTTTAACAAATTACTTCGAGATCATATTCCCGACCTCCAAGATATAACGTGTCAAATTTGGTAGCCGTAAGTCAAATAACCTGACCTGTAGAGTGCCAACACCAATATGCGGACATACGCATGCGCACGCATTCATCTCTAAAATTAGAGTAGATTATTAGTAACTAGCCGCCTTTGGCGACCAACCATGAGTAATGAGTAATGCGTTCTAAAATTTTCAATTAAGTCACGTATTCATTAGCCTTGAAGTAATTCTGGGCATTGATTGGCCTGAAATTAAAAAGGTTTTTTTCCCTGATGTTGCCAAAATATTAAATATGTTTTTTTAAAGAAAGCGAAAAAGGAAAAAAAAATATTGAATAAATAATTTAGATGTTACAAACGATTATAGAAACCTTGGCTTTGCATTTATTTATTAGAAGCTATCACATTTTATAATGGAAAATAATTATTGAATTAATTATACATATATTGCAAACGATTATAGAAATATGCCATCAAGTCGGGATTTCAATGCATATCCTGTCTAAATTCAATCAGGTTTACCATAAATAAAGAAGATTTGTTGAATAAATGATTTAGATATTGCAAACGATTATAGAAACCTTTGAGTTGCATTTATTTTTTTTAGAAAATATCACATTTTATGTTTCTTTTATTTTATCCAGCCACGTGCTAAAAGTATCATTTCTTTAGACTTGATTTACGATGATAGTTATTATTATTATTATTATTAAAACTTCCGTCATTGTTTTCTTTTATTTTATCCAGTCACGTGCTCAAAAAAACATGGTCAAAATATTTCTTTAAAAATTTGTTAAAAATAGAGGCTTACGTTATAAATTAAAAACTCTCCGATACCGTTAGAAAGCTATTTTTTTATCTTTAAATTGATGTAAAAATCATGTTTGTGCGATCATATTTTCGGAAGTTATAGCGGAAAAACGTCAAAATTTCGCTTAAATTTTAATTAATTCAAATTTTAATTAAAAACTCGAAAAAAGGGCTCCGAGGTGCACATTCTCGACCTCCAAGGTATACATGTACCAAATTTGGTATCTGTAGGTCCAACGGTCTGGCCTATGGAGCGCCAACACACACACACACACACACACACACACACACACACACACACACACACACACACACACTGAGCTTTATTATAAGTATAGATTACAGAAAAGTTAAACACTGTAAGCTTATCACTCTTGGGGTCAATATTGCAACAATATTTTCTTACAACACTCTGCTTGCGCTAAAGAGCGCTAGATAAAATTTTTCTATTGTTGGATTAACGTTATGTTTTTTAGGTTATTTTAGGTGCAGATTTCTGTTAAATGATGAAGACGAAGTTGAAAAACGTCCTCCCATAGCAAATATTTCAAACAAAATGCTGCGAAAATACAAAATTTCTGAAAAAAAAAATTGAAATTCTCAAGTACAAAGCTTTCATAGCTTTAGATTTGCAATTTAACCAGCGAATCGGAAAAAAAGAGGAAAAAAAATGCTAATAGTAATGTTGTTAAAATCAAACGACATGAGATTTAAACTTGAATATGTTTAAGTACTCAGTTCTTGTAAATCAAGGAAAAGCACAAAAATTATTTATTTCTTTGTTAATTGGCTTCAATTGTGTTAACATGAAATAGTCATAGTCAAAAACATCACGTGATTGAATCACAACGTGATCTTCAACTCTTAAAACTATAATTCAATTGAATGATGCGTTTCATTAAATGATGAAATGAATTCGCTATATTGAATTCACTCATTCATTTCTGTAGGTCATGTCTTTTCTTGCTCTTATTTAGTAAACATTTATTCTTTCCTGCTGGCAATGTGCAATGAAAAAAGTAGAGCTCGTGATCAACTCGTTGGTAAATTACATAAAATATTTGGGCCGCGGTGGCCTGGTAGTAAATACTCTGCTTTGGAGCCGAAGGAATTATGACCCTAGAGTTCTGGACCAGATACCACCGAATATTCGTCATACAAGCGGGTCTGGTTAAATCTATCCAGGTAATATGTTAAATCCATATGGTTAAATATTTAAATTCGTCTGGGCCAAACTTCCACCTACTTGTGTGTCGTGATGGGGAGAGGGGTGTTCCAGCTCAGGTAACATCTTCGATATCAAAATTACGAAATACGTCCCAAAATAGCCTAGAGTTGCTTTAAAATGGGACATTAATAACACTAAACTAAATCACACACTGTTTAAAGAATTTTCGAAATTCCAATCTTAAACAAGATGATATTTTGACCTTCATTTGTTTTTTTTAAAGTTTAATTAGAGCAGCAGTGACGTGCACACACACAAAAAAACATTGAATATCGTCACCAAGCAACTTATGTATAATATGTACAAATCCTGAACTAATGAATAGCATTATCGTAAAAAATACATATAACATTTTTAACAATGTATTGAAATTGCAGTAAAAAAATGTGGGAAAATAAAATTGATATAAATGAAAAGCAAATTATCTTAGATTCAAAATGGGAAAAAATAGTTTGATAGCAATAATTTTTAGAATTTATTGAAAAAAAAAAACGCATGCACACACAACGATTCGAGATGCTGTCAGTTTCATAATAATCATAACGGTATTAGAAGAGTAGATATACTGTTAATCTTACTTTTAAATTTTGCCGATAAATATTTAATAGAAACCTTAAAAATATAATCCATTCTTTTCAGTTTTCATCAATAGAAAAAAACTATGTAAATGATGAAACAATGAAAAAAATTAGTATTTTTGGACATCAATGTTATCTATTGTTTGAAATTAGACAAAAAATACTTTTAAAAGAATACCAAAATTCGGAAAACATTTTCATGGAAAATAAATTGGCATCATTAAAAAGGCAAATTTTTTAAAGGTTGAAATGGCATAAAATTTATTTTTACACATTTATGTTTTAGAATGGTCTCTCGAAAAAATGACAAAATTAAGCTTAATTTTTAATTAAATATTGTGACTCATTTTTCTAACCTTCAGACATACACTGAAGTGACAAAAGTCATGGGATAGCAATATGCAAATATACAGATGGCAGTAGTATCGCAGCGAAAAAGTATAAATGCGCAGTTCATTAGTGAATTCAACATTCCGAGATCCACAGTATCAAGAGTGTGCCGAGAGTATGAAATTTCAGGCATCACATCCCATCATGGACAGCGCAGTGGGCGACCACCTGCACTTAACGACCGAGACCACCGACGTCTGTGTAGAATGGTCACTGTTAATAGACACGCAACACTTCGTCAAATAACTGCAGGAATCAATGTGGGACGTACGAGGGACGTGTCCGATAGGACTGTGCGTCGAAATTTGTCTTCCTTGGGCTATGACAGCAGAAGACCGACTCGAGTGCCTTTACTGACAGCACGACATCGCCTGCAGCGACTCTCCTGGGCTCGTGAGTATATCGACTGGTCCCTAGACCAGTGGAAAACCGTGGCGTGGTTTATTAACTTTTTGCCCGTTCTAATATTAAAATATAAATAAATAAAACCCTATAAATATTTGCAGAATTATTTTTTTAAAAATCAAGAAAAACATATAATTTTTTTATTGATTGATATACACATTTTTGGAAATGTGAAACAAATTTATAATTCACTAGCCGCTATTGGCGACCAGCTGGTTCGCTATGAGTAAAGCGTTCTAAAATTTTCACTTAAGTCACATATTCATTAGCCTTGAAGTAATTCCGGCATTGATTGGCCTGAAATTAAAAATGTTTTTTTTCCGTGATGCTGCCAAAATATTAAATATGTTTTTTTAAAGAAAGCGAAAAAAGAAAAAATATATATTGAATAAATGATGTTGCAAACGATTATAGAAACCTTGGCTTTGCATTTATTTTTTTAGAAACTATCACATTTTATAATGGAAAAAAAAAATTATCGAATTAATGATACAGATATTGCAAAAGATTATAGAAATATGCCATTAAGTCGGGATTTCAATGCATATCCTGTCTAAATTCAATCAGGTTTACCATAAATAAAGAAGATTTATTGAGTTAATTATTTAGATATTGCAAACGATTATAGAAACCTTTGCGTTGCATTTATTTTTTTAGAAAATATCACATTTTATGTTTCTTTTATTTTATCCAGTCATGTGCAAAAAGTATCTTTTCTTTAGACTTGGTTTACGATGATAGTTTTTTTTTTATTATTTGAACTTCCGTCATTTTTTTCTTTTATTTTATCCAGTCACGTGCTAAAAAAAACATGGTCAAAATATTTCGTTAAAAATAGCAGCTTTAGTCATACATTAAAACACTGATACCATTAGAAAGCTAATTTTTTACTCTTTAACTTGATGTAAAAATCCTGTTTGTGCAATAATATTTTCGGAAGTTATAGCGGAAAATCGTCGAAATTTCGCTTAAATTTTAATTAATTCAAATTCTAATTAAAAATTCGAAAAAAGGGCTCCGAGGTGCACATTCCCAACCTCCAAAGTATACATGTACCAAATTTGGTAGCTGTAGGTCCAACGGTCTGACCTGTAGAGCGCCAACACACACACACACATTGAGCTTTATTATAAGTATAGATTAAACGACGGAAAATCATAGTATTCACTGCTTGGGCACGCAGACTGTTTAAATTCGCCTTTGGTTAATAGATTCAAAAAAGAAGGAATTAAATGATAAGAAAGTAATGTAATATTGTTGCATGAAATTGTCCATCACTTTGGCTGATCCGGTAGTTTTAGAGTCAAAATTTAAAAAAAAACTAAATTAAGATTAAGCATGTAACCTTAAGATGATATGATGATGTAGCAGTTGCATTACTCTTAACTTCTCTTTGGGACACTAGATGGCGATGTCCCATTCACATGGGGCATTACATGTGTAATTAAAATGAGATGTGATTCTGTACTGCTAAGCTGTGGGAGTGATTATCTTGCCTTTGTGCTTGTTCAGTGTGCGAATGGGATTATTAAAGAAATGTTCCTGAAAACATGCGTCCTGTTGCTTCCTGCTCGAATCACACTAATCAATATTCCACTACAATGATTATTTCTTTGATTAGTTAATATTATTCATCTAAATGGCTCTTGCATTAGAGAAAGTACCATTTAGATCAGTGATTCCCAAAGTGGTCTATATCGACCCCTAGGGGTCTATGACAACCTGCAAGGGGTCTATGTCAGCGAAAAAAAAATTTGGGGGTCCATGAAATGAAAATGGGGATCCACGATAGTAAATCTCAACACATACACTGATAGTAGTTTAGCGCTGTTATTAATCTCTTAACGAATAAAAGAAACAGACTGGACATCATTAGCCGAGGAGATTTAAGATGAACCCTTACAAAATTGACGCCAAATGTTGATAATTTATAGTTAAAGCATCAGGCTCATCCTTCTCATTAAAAATCTTGACTTTTTGCTTATGTTAGTTTATTTTATGTTTATTTCCTGTTGCATAGATTTTGCATAACAGATACGAAATTTTATTTTGAGTAGTATAAATTTAAATTCAATTAATAAATGTATAAATTAACATGTGTTTTTACTTTAAGTTTTTAACAGTAAACTTCACTACAGTTAGAAATTTACAGGAAATCAATATCAGGTAAGTAGGGGGTCTATTCAATACGGAAAAACATGGCAAGGGGTCTACGACACAAAAAAGTGTGGGAAACTCTGATTTAGATGTTCAAAGATGTATTTCGACTTTCATTTGATATGATAGAATATTATTGAAATCTTCTGCATTTTGCTTCGAATCTATATTATCCGACACTAATAAAATAATTTTAAATGAAAGTTAAAGTGAAAAATATTTCCCACCCACTCCTCCTTAAATAGGACAAATATTTTCCGATCAGCATCTTCAAGATTAATTGTTCTGAGCTAACTAAATGCTACATAAAGGAGTTGAGTTGATGTTTAATGGCACAAAAGCCATTTTTGGCTATGCTGCGCCACATCCTTGAAATTAAAATATATTTCTATTGATAATGAAATCTTAATATGGAATATTTACAAAATCCAAATGACTGAGAGTGTTTATCTATGAGTTATGAAAAGCGTATCAAAGATGTTATGTATGGCACTGTGCTAAAAAGGGATGAATGTTTATATATGATTATAAAAACCTATATTTTTTTTTAAACTAAAAAGCCCAACATGCGGAGTTTCGGAAAGCAATTCGACCAATTCAGGGTGAGTCTTCTGGAAACATGCAAAGCGCTGGATAGAAAACCGTGGACACTCCACAAGAATGTGTGAAACAGACATAGGACTATTACACATTGAACAAAAGGAACTACATAAAGGAAGTAAAGATAATTGTATGTGCTTTTATTATCATTACGCAAACAGAAGCTAGATGATGTCAGCAAATCACTTGAAATCAGCATCTGGTATTTTCCTAGAGCAAATTTTTGTATTGGAGTCACGTGATACAGATAGCTTACTTGGTCAGATTAGCGTCTCACTTTGGAGGTACATGAAAGCTGTTTTTGAACAGACCCTCTCCATCTTTTGTTAGATAAGGGAGACCAACCTAAAAAGAGAAGAAAGAAAACGAAATCGTCAAAATTGTCCAATAAAATATTTTATCACAATTAAATTAGTATCATTTAAGAATTTCTTTGTTTATTTTAAAACGGCGGAATAAAAAATATTTTTGTGTACTAATTTATCTATTTTGAGTATTCATCATTTCCAATAATTTTTTTAATTAACGACAAATAAATGAAGAAATGTACACACAGATATCGAAGAAATGTACACACAGATATCGAAGAAATGTACACACCGATACACATTCTGTTTTCTTATTATACTATAATTCTGTTTTCTTATTATAATACTGTAAATGTGAAAGTTTGGATGGATGGATACTTGTCCGTAAATCAGGGCAGAACGGAAGTCGATGAAATTTAGCGCAGAGATAGAATATAGTATGGAATAGGATATATGCTGCTATTTATATTAATATATCATATGACATATGTTACTATTTTTTACTACCTATTAATTGAGTGGTGAATTTTTATTGATTAAAAACTAACCTTCCCTTAAAAAATCTGAGGTCCAATCTCGCCAAAAAATGAGCAGGGCTTCAGGTTTTTTACTCCACTTTAATGAGGTTAGGCTTAACATCTTTTTCATCATCCGATTATTTCAAATGATTCTTTTTATTTTCTTAGTGTTTTATGCATTTAAAATTAAACATTGTGAATTAATATATCTTTCAAATTGACTTTTGAATTAAAATAAATTTGAATAAAGGAAATTAAAAATTTATAATCTGCATTGCGTTACCCTAACTGACGTAGAAAATTTACATTTTTCCGTTGACACGATTGGCGATGAAAACTCACGTAGGCACAGTGTATTCTGATTGTCGACAAATATACTTTAAATGGATATGGACTTCATTTTGCTTTGGCCCGCTAATTAGCAAAGCAGTTGAATAATTATTTTGCTGTTTTGTTTTATTTCAAGTACATTCTGTAAATAAATTGTTTTTAGGTTAGTTGTGTGAGCTAAGCTTTGATATACAACCATTTGGTGCTTTGCGTGGGTGGTAACTTTTTCTGTAGCTCTTTGTTTGGATTTACATTGCCTTCATTTTTTTATGTTACTGTAATTGGATATTTCTTCTTTATTTCCTTTGATTTCTTTCCGGTTGTACATATTGCTTCTGTCTACTTTCATTCTTTTCGATTAATTTTTTAGTGCATTTCATTTCTATGCATTTATTAATGTTTCTTCTAATTTAACAGAAATTCCAGTATACCCTCACTTATTAATAAATTGACATCTCGTCGCTCTAAGTCTTCAGCTGCTAGATGAATCGGTCCAAAACGATAAAATCCAAAATATTTGTTTGTTTGTTTTTCGAAGTAGGGGAATATCTAGGCGTTCCGGTAAATCGGTTTTCAAATGTGACAAATTTACTTTAAAAATCGGTTTTGTGAAATCGGGTTTGAAAAACCATTAAACCCGATAATCATCATAATTCCAAATATGTTTTCTAACTCTAAGGGTTTCGGAACCTAAAAATTTCGGGAGTGGAGGTGGTGTTAAATTCAAGGATGAAGATTCGTCAAAAATTCGAGTGCAAATTCATTAATTTTTTTACAAACAATAAGTTATCTTGTATATAAGCTTCGAAGTAAAAACAAAAATAAATTCTTTGATTATTTTTAATGAATGTTTCTTTTCATGTTTTTGCTTCAGGTTTTATAAGATGGAAAATCGGACGAAGTCACAAGTTGAACGCCAATGGACTCGAAAGCAATCCGTACAAATGTTGAGAAAGACCTCACTCACTGCAGTATCCAAAATCGCATCGACTAAAAGCACCTCTGAAAAAATATTCAAAATATTCGTCCTGCTGATTTGCTTGGCAGGATTCCTCTTCCAGTCTGGCACGTTCTTCACCTATTTCTACGAGTATCCTACTTCTGTGGATACTTACATAGAAAAGCCTCTTTATACAGAAATGCCAGGAATAACCTTTTGCAACGCAAATGGGTAAATTATATTTCATTCATATATTTCATAAATTTTTTTCTTAAATAACTCCACAAAGTTGCGAGAAGAAAAGAGATCGAGGTGATCGGAACAAAATAAGCGAAGACAATTTATTTCGATTTAATTTAAATTTGATAATCCGTATGTATATGTAATGATATTTTAAATTATAATGTAAACTTAATTAATTTCCTAACTTTTAGCTCAATTCAACATATATTTACTTCATTCTGAAATAATCTCATATTTCCTAATATCATTCCATTTTTTCTATTTAATTAATTCAACAGAATCGATTTGAAATTTCTTTCGAAGGCAGCTAACACGCTCCGAGTAAAGGGCTAAATTATTGCTGTGTTAAATAAATTTCTCTAAAAGTTCTCCATGATTCCCTTAGCTAAATTTGACACGTGTAGAAAATCCCAATCAAAATCATATATTCACAGAGATAAAATTTTCAGACTCTTTTCCTCATTTCGTTTTATGTCGTTCAATTTTGTGCTCGTTGCTTCTGCTTGTTCTCATGTTTGTGCGATAATATTTTTGAAAGTTATAGAGGAAAAACGTCGAAATTTCACTTAATTTTTATTTAATACAAATTCTAATTAAAAATGCGAAAAACGGGCTCCGAGGTGCACATTCCCGATCTCCAAGATATGCATGTACCAAATTTGGTAGCTATAGGTCCAACGGTCAGGCGCCAACACACACAAATTGAGCTTTAGTATCTCTCTCTCTCTCTCTCTCTCTATATATATATATATATATATATATATAGCATTCAAAAAAGTCATATGGGATATTGCAAGGCAATGGAAGGTTACGCTTACCTCTGAAATATCAAGTGATAGTTGATAAGTTGATTTTTAATTTAATGATACAAACTGTAATAGCATTTCATTTGATACAAAAAATTATTAAATTATTGTTTATTTCAAAAAATCTCTCGAAGCTTAATTTATTCCGTATATATATTTTTTTATTTTTGTTTCTTTAGCAGATATAATATAGGACTTATTTATCTGTGGTATTTGAAATCCATTTCTTTCTTATTTTCAGATCAATCTTTGCTTTTTCTTTTTCGATCAATTAAATATGATTACGAAATAAAAAATGTCAAGAATTATTTTTTAAAAGTGTAATTTATCTTTGAATTTCTAGTTATAATGAATGACATTCTCTCAATATGTTCTTATTTATCATTATAAAACGAAATTAATTTTTTATCCCTAATTTGCGATTGTTTATAATTGAGTAATGCTTTACAATTGAAAGAGCCACAGCCAGTGGAGTTTTGAATGAATGTTGAAATGAATGTATAAATAAGAATGGAATGTTTAATTTATCAAAAGATCAGTATTGTAAAATGTAATATTTTTATAAACCTGTAATGTTACTTTACAGCAAGGTTAGTTCGATTGCTGGAAAGGCTTTTTTAAGATCAATGATATTGAATGCTGCTGCGATGCCGAGTCAGTGATCCCAAAGCTTGGCGACAAACTTGGCGAAGAATTTCGCGACCTTGGAGACAAAATAGATATTACTGGAAACTTCGGGAATTTCCTCAATTCAGTCGATAGGAATCAAGATACGCCTGATTGGTCCAGAATCTCTTCGGCCCGCCTCCCGGAATCTATAAAAAGCGGCAGTCTTAGTCGGATTCGTGATCGTAGTAGAATGTAGACAAGCAACGGCGGTATAATCCAGTGAAAGGTCAACATTTTGTGGAGTTAAAGTGATTGCTGAATTGAGCTGTGTGTAGAGTTCTGGTGTTTATTGTGTAAGCAGCATCGAGTTGCGAGTGGAGTAGCCAGTCGTGTAGTAATGTGTCGGCAGTTAGATACAGCTAAGGCAGTGGAGAGTTGCAGACGTTAGGAGAAGCTGTAGAAATGAAGCTACTTGAATTGTCTCTTTTTCTGAATTCTGTCTGGAAGCTTGTGTATTGTGTTGATTACTACTTGTGGACTACTGAATGCTGATACTATTACTCCTATGTGTTGCCTGAGTTCGCCGTGGCAGTAAATTTGTTTGTTTTTGTAAGTGTCTTTGTGTTTAAAAAGCGTCATATTTTGTTACTGATACCTGATGATTGTTTTGACAACATACACCCAATACCAACAAACCCGGTGAAATGTCCAGTACAGTTGTTGCTCCGTAACATTATTATTATGGTAGATTTCCAGGCTAGTGGAATATGAAAATTATCCAACACTTTTGGTATGGAAAATGGTATTGTATTCCAAAGGAAACAGCGATACCGAAAAATAGCCAATATTCACACAGAGAACAGCACTTGCGAACACTAACAACACAGAACAACAGAAAATTGCTATATAGGAAACATTAATAATTCTCAATATAAAACAACAAGAGATCTTGCTTAGCCATCAACATTTCAGAGAATTGTTCTTAATTCTCCGAAGAGAGAATTCTTAATATTCAGAAGACCACCAGTTATGAATTATTTTGATTAGCAATAACATGATACTCCATATTTCAGTTCCTAATAGAAACAAGATCATAATTCTTTAATTTTCCAAAGCATTCATTTTTTGTCACCAAGTTATATCATCAAATTCTAAGGATTACTGAATTATATATTCAACATCCATTAAGAATATTAATAAATTTTTCTTCTATATAATTATACTAACATTGCAGAAAGTAATATTACACGTACTTTTCGTAACTAATATTGATATTATTTTAATAGACATATAAAAACCTAATTATCCGATAATTTGCAATATGTTCTTCTGGTTATTTGATTTTTTGCAATAAATTTATTTAATTTTATAAAATTTTGAACGCTGTTTTTTTAGAATCAACAAAACGAAATTCTGCTCTGTTTATCCAGAGGAATGCCGCTTAGCAAGCACATCCCTATGCAGAAAATATCCTTCATATTGCAAAGCAAATAAAACTTTGGTAAGCGTAACTCATAATACTGAGTATCTACTTTGAAATATTAAAATTTTATTGACGGATAAATCAGTAGACATAGAATCGCTTAGCAGATACTAAAGCTTTTATTTTGAATAATTTGATGTAATCTTTAATCTTCAGATACTTCCAATCACAAGTTTCTGTAGGCTAAAATTTGACTTTATGCCAATTTAGATAGGTTAAATTTTCTAATACATATTTGAAGAATATCTTTACTTTTTCACTCACATATTTTATCTCACAGACACCTGTTATTGGAAATATCTGAAAGACGATATATCTCATCGGTACCGTTGGAAGTGTTAAAATTTTTCAGTGATCTTTTGTCTGAAAGGCTTACAATGGAAACTCCAAAGTGCTCGGTAACGGATACAAAACTTTATTCGACAAAAAAATTATGAAAGCAAAAGTTTGAAATCCATTGCACCCTTACCGGAAAAGGTTGTATCGCGGGCGTTGATGCCCTTAGAATTCAACCTTAGTTCCCGTCAATGTGGCTGTTGTAGCTGTCTGGTCAATTTGATTTTATCCGTGTGACTCAGGGTCCGAAAAATTCATGAGTGACATTATGTGTGTTCCGTTATAAATACATCTGTCTTAACCACATATTAAATTCGCTTTAAATACCCTTATGTGTAGACATGAATTATTGTCAATTTAAGAATTGATATTTTTTCAACCAGTAAAGCTGCTTCCTAACACAGTTAGTGGAATCACTGGAAAATCCGTTTTACGATCAACCCAATGGGTGCTGATCAGGTGCCACTTCAATTACCTCAAAGGTTTGCAGCGAATTCTGCGACTTTGAAGGTAAAACAGATATTGTTGGAAACTTTTAGCAATTCATCCAATAGGAACCAAGATTCTCCTAATTAGTTCCTAGCCTACATGGCCTGCATGTCGGGTACTATAAATGGCCAGCACTCTCAAACTGGAATGAATCAGAATCATAGACAAGTATTGAGTCTTCGAGAGGATAGAGAAGAGATGGCGGAGTGACAGTGTTGTGTGGGTCACAAACTGTTGCTGAACTGAGCTGTGTGCCGCGCCATACTGCCTGTTGTAGAAGCAGTATCAAGTTATATGTGGAGAGCCAGTCATGTAGTAGTTAATCGGAAGTTGGATACAGCTAAAGCAAAGGGACTGTTGAGAAAATTTTAGCCATTTGTAAAGACCATAGAGCGAAGTTTAGAAGATTTCCTCTCCTGTTAAATTCTCTCTGGCCGCTTTGCGTGCTGTGATCGTTGTTACTATCGAAGTACCACTTGCGAGCTATTCTCTAACGTAGTGTGTTATTGTGTGTTTCCTGTGTTCATCTCGACTGTATATAGTTGCCGTCTTTGTATTCATCGTCTATGTCTTTGTGTTTAATAAAATTCATTGTCTTTTGTTGCTAAAGGATTGTTCATTTCTAAATAGACCCTCAAATCAAAGAGAACCCCGACAGAGAGAAGTAAAATCCGTAACAATATGAACTCCTCGAACATTCTGGCGCCGTTGTCTGCTTCAATCATGACATTCTCATGTATGTTCATTTTTCATTCAGTCATTACCAGTATAATTATATACAATGTGATAACAAAATTATGCAAAATGCGAATACACGGGACAAGTCAGAAACACATGTTATTACGGTAAGAAATCAAGCGTCCACCAGTGGATTGTTCGGTGAAGAATCCAACAGAGTTAACAATGGATAATGCGCACTATTCTACATGAAAATGTCAAATAGATAACAAAATATTTGCAAAGAGCATACAAAACAAAATTAAAGAAATCAGTGACACACAAGTCAAAAATCGGGCTTAATAAGAGCACAGAGGAAGAGTGCAAAGGTCTCACAAAGAGCGCAGAGAGAACTTGCTGGAAATCAATAATCCAATGAAAGAATTCGCACAATTATTTGAATCCCTCGATTCGAAAACTTACTGCGTTTTTCCTAGTTCTCAAGACAAGACATAGAGTTTTTTAGAACTAGCTCAAGAACTCAATCCTTAATGGATCTACTGTCAAGATTCTGGATTATTTCGGACCACACCGAATTCGACCAAATTCGTGGCCAACACTGGAGATCATTGACCCGGCATCCATTAAAGGTACCTAAAATTAATTTCCTTAATATGGAGGTAACTGCTCAGGGGAACAATCTTACATATCATATTCAATTCGTAATTCTGTAACAGTATCAAACCAACAACATCTTAGAAATTATTAAAATTTATTATTTGGGAATATTCATTTCTTTTTACCAGCCCAAGAGACTTCTTCAAAACTCTGTGTGAAGGGCAGAATTACTAAATAGACAATGTCTAGGGTATGAAATCTAGATTTCAGAAGAGAAATTGTATAAAGTTTTCCTTATATTCTTTCTTTGATTTCCTAGGTTCCCAAAAATTCATCTTTCAGCAGGATAGACGAAATGAGTTTGGAAGAATTTTTGGAAGTTGGCAATACAGTGGAATTATCATTCCGGAAGCTCAGGTAAATGGCACGATTCTGTTGATTGTTCGGAATTACTATTTTGTAAAAAGTGTTTCAACTGATAAAATTCATCGTTTTCGAAAGATTCAATAAAAAATTCTGCTATACAGATTTATTGCGCAGAAAAAATAAATAAAAACATTCGTTTTGAACACAAAACTTTAATTGAAAATAAATATGAATTAATAATTGCTTGATGAATATTGTTTATTAAAAATTTTCATATATTGAATAAAAGTCTAAGTATTAATTGTTATTAATTAATTATTAACTTATTCAAAATCAATAAAAAATGTCTTATAAATTCTAGAAATGCATTGTTACGCAATATATATAATCATTAGTTACAGCTCTCCAATGAATTCAATATACGTCTAAGCGTGAATTCTCATATGTACAAGGGGTGTTCAAATGAAAAAGTACGAAACGTCATAACAACATAACAGTTAGCGTATTTGCCTATGCTACTATGGACGAATTTAGCGAGACATCTAGGGATGCGATTGGAATCTCTGTCGTAGACATGTCGCCCTGCGAATTTCATGTGTTTGGTACCCTGAAAAAACATCTGAAAGGGAAGCACTTCAACTTGGACGGTGAACTCAAGGATGTTGTGAAGGACTGGGTCTCGTCAGAGCCACATAAATTCTGGGAACGAGAAATCCTCCGGCTCGTTAATCCATGGTATCGTTGTGCTCAGACCTCAGATCGACCCACAATGTCGTTTCCTACCTTTTCGTTGGAACATTTTTTGTACAATAACAGTAGTGTATCAAAATCATTTTTTTGGTAACATATCTTTTATAATTACTTTAAAAAATTATGTTCTTGAATTTCTTCAACCGACAACTGTCCCTCTACGTTTTTCTTCATCTTCTTTCTCTTTTTTTCTAAAGAAGGCTTCTGTTTTTTTTCAGTGGTTTCAATGATACAGATCTAAAAGGACCATTTATAAGAGCAAAAACAATCAAAGGACACGGAAGAATGGGATGCTACAGCTGGTTAACTGTTGTTGACACTCCTAATGATCCTTACTTCATCAAAAGAACTTCAGTAATACGTAGGTGTCTCAGAAAATTGATATATGGGGATATTATTTACAGAATTTCTGAAATTTGAAATAAATATGATACTGTTTTTTAAACTCTTAAAGTAACCAAATTAAGCTATGATTCACTTAAAAAGGCATATGATGTAAAAAGGTGCACAGGTTTTGGAATTTTTTTATTTACTTCTTTTTTTTAAATTAAAAACAATGTTGGCTTTTAACTGTTTCATCGAAATGCGTGGCTGCTAAAAGTTTGAAATAACTTTTTTATTAAATGGATCGTTTTAATAAAATTTGGATTTTCCTATAGTGTTCAGCGGAATTTAGAAAAAAAAACGAAAGACTTACCAATAAAATATAGCTTTAATAACAGCAATTATCTAGATCAACTAATTTTTTAAGCATATCTAGTATTTTCCTCACAATTCTTTTTATTTCTTTCCAAGACCTTTGGAGGATATTACTGGTATTAAAAAATCCAAATCTCGATCACTACCGTAATACAGAAAAAATATCTACGTATAATGTATTAACGGAAGTAATTACAGGCTAAAATTTCTTTGTATGTAGACTTTATATTCGTAATGAAGAATTTAAAGAAAATAAATAAAGCTATAAAGAGTTCATGTTTTGATAGTATCTAAGATCAATAGAAACACGTTTTTTGGTAAATGCATTGATATCAATCAATGTCACATTTAGATGTATTAAAGTATTAACGTTTGAAGTTTACACCAAATTAGTATAACAATTGAGATCCGTTCATTTACCCATTTTGCTTTCTTATGACACACTAAAGTGTCAAAGTGCAAATTGCAGTAAACACAAGCACATAAGCACTCAAACACAGTAAACACAAGCACATAAACACTCAAACACAGTAAACACAAGCACATAAGCACTCAAACACAGTAAACACAAGCACATAAGCACTCAAATACAGTAAACACAAGCACATAAGCACTCAAACACAGTAAACACAAGCATACAAGCGTCAAATAAACAAGAAACAATTCAAGGGTTTGCTTCAAAAAAGAAGTAGCTTCAATTATTCAAATTTGTAGGAAACCGGTAGTAGCACCAGAAGCGACCTCTATATTGCAACAAACTAATGAGTCAAACAGCTTTAACGCTTGAGCTAATGCGAGAACTCAAGCGGTGGAGCTATACGAAAAAGTTTTTATTTTGCAACATGATAGTACATGTAACTCCATATTTTTCAAAAAGGAATACAATCCGTTTTGCAACAAACTTTCAATTACAACAGGCCTAAGTACAAGGAAAGAATTCGCTGGAGAGAGATTTCGTTCAACTATTCGACTCTTTCTATCTGTCTGCTATTCTCAACTGAACAAAAAATAAACTAAAAATTAAAAAAAAACTGACAAAACTCAACTGACCGGCAGAAAGTTCTGCTCTTTCAATCTTTTATAATTTCCAAAAAAATGCACAGAAATTTTTCTTTACCAGTAGACTTACACGGCGAGTAATATTACAATTCATTATAATATTTTGGCAATAAAATCATTCTCTGGCTGATTTGGAATAAAATGAAATTACAGTCACTAAGGGCAAGTTGTTCTTGTCGAATCAAATTATACCAATTCAAACGCTATTTATAAAAAAAAAATATTTAAAAAAATGTAACCAAACAGAATCCGGATTGCTCTTAACTCTTGATAAAGCTAGGACAGATTTATTCTTCATGTTGTCTTTTATCTTTGCTCAAGACAAGAAGTTTTCTTTGCATTAAGAGCAACAGAATTAAGTTCCTTACATTTCGAATTTTGATCTAATATTTTCAACTCAGGCTAATTCAAATTTAACATTTTCTTTGGTTTATTCTTGTTTATTGTAATAATAAATACCTTTCAATTTAAAGATTAGGCCTTTTTAGAATTATTGATGACATCTTTCCGTTTATCGATTTATGTAACATTTCACGTTTTGTAATCATTTGAACTATCTAAAATCGCACAAAATGTTTATTAAAATTCTTTTGATATAAGGTAAACTCAGCACCAAAAGGCAAAACTTGAAGGAAACAAGAAATATTTATTTACCGCAATATTTAGAGTATTGTACTTTGGTAATTATGTGAATTTGAGAAGAGAGACGAGTGATTAAAAACTCCCAAAAGGAATCCAGGGTGAATACGTTAGTGCTATCATCAAAACATTTATACATGAATGTAGAATAAACGGAATTTCAATTATTACATTACTACTTGTATACATTTCAAAATATTAAACATAAAACAGTCAAATGCTCAATTTGATAAAAAAAAAAGAAAGAAAAGAAACACATATCTATTTAACAATAAAATACAGCAAAATAAATCATGTATAGCTTCGAATTTCTTTCTTTAGTAGGATTGATTTAAATAATTAACTCTTTGTATTGACAAAGGCTCTTTCAAATATAAACCACAACATGACTTTTAATTAGAATATAAATTCCACTAATTTGTATTGAATTTTAGACGAGCCAGTTGCCACTTTAACCTTCGATTTGAGCAACGATGACCAGTTCATTCCTGGACAAAAGACTGGCATTTACTTTTCTGTCCACTCTCCATTTGTTGCTGATAATCCCTTTGAAAATGGACACTTTTTAAAAACTGGAAAAGTTTACAAGATACACATTTCTATGGTAAGAATAAGTTTTATATTTATGTGATAAATAAATATAAACTCTTTGGGAGCAAAAGAACATTCTTCTGCTCACAAAGACACATGCGGCATGTTTGGAAGGTACTAGAAGTAAATTTCAATTTAAAAAGTATGCATGGGCATTGAAATTCAAGATAAATATATAAATAAATAATATATACGTTGTAAAGCGATTATTTATGACTTTTTTTTTATCTAGAGATAAAATCAAAACGAAATCCCGTGGTAAGTATCAGGAATCTTTGCTGAATTGAGTCCAGTTCGGCCAGTAGTTTAATCGTGTCTGCTAGAATCTGACAACCATGGCTCTTTGCTCTTTTAGATGACTATTTAATCACTATGGGATTATGTGTACAGTCAATGTTTAAATTTAACATTGGACATCACAATCATAGGCATTTCTTCTAATAATACTGTGTTAAAAAGTGCCATATAAGTTATTCTAATGGTGAAGAATATATACTCCCAGAAAAGAAACGATGAAGCATACTTCCGAACGAAATTAATATATGCTTGTTATCTGATTCTGTATACAATAAAACACATATAATCCAACTATTTTATAACAGTTAAACAATAACCATAAATAACCACTTCATTCCGTAACGAAGCCATTAGGAAAAATCTGAATGACCGGAACATTACAATATTATTGGGGAATACTTGGGTTAAGTCACGGGCCACTGTATATTTTCTCCTGCAGGAAACATGTCCTATTGTCGGTACAGGATAACCTATCCTACGCCATTTCTGTACCTACCAAGGGGGTGGGAACCAACCAACGTGACGATATCTTCTCCTTGCCATTTTTCAGGAGCTCCTCCTTGGAGCGGGAATGTGTTAAAAAATAATGTGGTATATATAGCCCAACAGATCGCTCTAGATGAATAACAAAGGTTAGTAACTTGCTTGAAAATAGGTTAGATTCTTTCTCATATAATGTTTCATTTGAATAAAGTAAAACAAATATAATAAATTACAAATTCCTAAAACACACATTTTGGTTCGGAAAAATTTTTAAATATTAAAATTGCTCTTAAATATAACTCTTGTGTTTTGTAAAGATAATAATTCTGTTTCGCTAAAAGGAATGGATAGTTATAAAATTTACTTTTTATTATATATTGTACGTTTATTACATATTATTATTTAACTTTATTACATATCATTATTATTTAACTTCATTACATATTATTATTATTTAACTTTATTACATATTGTATGTTTCTATTTTTTCACCGAAATACGGGATTTTCACCTTTAAATATATTTATGTTAATAGTTTGTAATGAAAAAGTGCCTAATGATCCTCAGAATTTCGTAGGAAATGCAAATTTGGAATTGAGGATAAAAAAACTTTGATGTTGAAATATTTAATAAAGAAAATAAGAAGTTTTTCGAACAATGAGATTAAAATTACATGATTTTAACATAAAACAGAAGAATCACCGTAATACTATATGTGCCAATTTCAGTATTGATCGATTATTTCTACTGATTCTTTAATATGTATAAAGTAGAATTTCTATGGACATGATTTATGATTTTAGGAAAATGAAATATTGCTACCTGAGCCATATCAAACCAACTGCATGAATTACACTGAATTTTGGTTAAATAATAATAGAACTGGTCCAAGAATACAAGAAGTAAGAGATTTTATGTGTTTTAAAAGCATTTTTTATCATTTATTAGCTCGAATCTAGCTAAATTTAAACGCTAATAGTTACAGTTTGAATGAAAAACAAAGGAAAACTTCCCGGTATAGAGAATGCATCAGAAAATATCGGATAAATAATTTATAATATGTTTTCATTAAAAATTAAAATTAACGAAATATACCAAATAATAATAAGAGTAGACTTTTACTAACAAATAAATGTAATTTGTTTCAAAGTGGCCATCTTTCTGAGGATGCAGAGATGCAAAACGTTAATTAAAATTTTCAGCAATCGGCTGCAAGTCTTTTGCTTTTAATCTATCCCATGCTCGCTATAGTCATTGCTTTAGAGCAGTGGTGGGGAAACTTTTTTTAAGACGGGCCATTTGTATTAACTAGACGATCGTAGCGGGCCAAAGAATAATGCTTAATCGTTAAAAAATTTATGTGTTCTATAAATATATACATATATTATTGCATACACTTATTATTTTAATAGTAAAAAAGCAAAAGGTAAGAAAATTATAAGCACAAAATATAAAATGAATTTAGTGTATTTCTTGATGTGAAGTATTATCACTTTATTTTCTGGTGTCATTACTGGTTGATGGTGCATGAGAAAAATGAAATTGTGACTGTTTTATCAGAATTTCATCATAATCCGGTTCCATTTGCGAAGCAGAAATTCTTAAAACTGATGAAAGGTGCTCATCTGTAATTCTGTTTCTTAAAGAAGTTTTCCTAAGCTTCATTGTTAAAAAGATTTGTTCGCATATATAAGATGAGCCGAACATTGTCATTATCTTCATTGCATGAGTAATTAGATTTGGGAAACTATCAGGACTTAAATTTTTATAAAATTCTAGTAATGGTACTGTATGAAAAGTTTGTTTCAGGAGAGTATTACAGTTCAGTTCTATTAACTCAAGTTGAAATTTTGCATCAACTTCTTCGTAATTAACATTAAATGGGGTCGCAAATGGGGTCTTTCGGAAAAACAGAACAATGAATCGAAAATGCGAGAGTGTTTGGAAGTTTCGAGTGAAGAGGAGTCAGCTGTTTGGGTCGGATGGATTTATCCAGAATACTATTGTGTCTTGAATATCGCCGCAGGTAGTTTTTATGCGGGTCGTCACATTACGAAGTAAGGATGGGTTCAAACATTCTCACGACGATACTCTTAAACATTCCAAATTAAACGTTTCTGCGGGCCGGACTTGCCCGCGGGCCGTAGTTTCCCCATCACTGCTTTAGAGAGTCCAAATTTTTATGTTGTTTGGTGCAAATCTGAGATTCCAAAATGCTCTATGCACTATAATCATGAGATTGAGATAAGGCGAGTATTTTGCGCATTCTCTGGATGATATCACGTCCAGAAAACTTGTCTTGCATGCATTTTGGCTCACAGAAATGCAACAGCTTCTAGAATGCCACGCTGGTACACTTTGTGATTTATTTTTAAGTCCTCGTCCATAAAAAGCAGAGATCTGTTGCTGCTTGCTTAAATTCGGCTCAAGGTCATGACCGACTTTGGAATTTTGCGATAGTTTAACAATTGCTGAAGAACATGGAGTGTCTACAGACTAGATCCGTTAGTTCTAGGGATTATGAGCTTTTGGATGTTAAAGGTCTTCTCATTAGTGAAAAGGAATTTCTCTCAGCTCTGACTTGTGGCCCATCTCAAAAGATTTCGGCGTCTTTGGAAACCCACGATTTTGTTTTCTTCAGTGAAAATCTGGACTTTTTGGAACTTGTAAGGATTTATCCCAAACTCTGTTTTTGCCATTGTTTCCACTGATAGGTTCCATATTCCCAGTTCATGAGCGATCTTTTTCGTGGTAACCCACAAATTTAATCGAACACTTTTGCCAAGGCATATTAACCAAAAGAGCAACTTCATACTGCCCTTTTTCGTGTTTAAACAACTGTAAAATAGCATATCTTTTGCTTGCCATAATAAAAATGTCAAATAAAAAACAATACATAAAGAAAAAGATACATTATAAAGTACGCTGTTATTGAAATAATAGACAAAAAATGGGCAAAAATTAAAAAGAAATTATTCTATTCTATTATGTCATAAGTTTATCCGAAAGTTTTTTTTTGCCGCACCTTGAGCAATTTCAAAACTGCAAATATAAAAGGATGAAAAGATCAGTGTTTTTAGAAGATAATTTTTGAAATATGTACAATATAGTATTGTAGCTCTAGTTGCAATTTCAAAAATGCATATTGGTTGAACAAATATATGAATATTTAGCAAAATATGAAAAATTGTTGTAATAAAATAATCGCATGATCTCCATATGTAAACTTTGATTCTGCATACATAATATAAGTTGTGAGTGATTATTTTGTTAATATATGAAACTAAAAACGCTATATTTTCCACTAACGCATACAAATTTTATAGATAAATAATGGCGTTTCCAGACAAAGTACAGACAACCTTTACCTTTATTTCAATAAGCTTCATTTAAATCTCTAACTAATAAATTTATACTTCCTTAACATTATACATATATATAGAACCTGTAATCGAGTTATAAAACACTAAATAGCGATACTCGAATGACACTTGCGATTTAAATAAACAAAACTTCCAAATCGTAAATTTCTCAGATAATCCTTAAAATTTAAGTTGAAACAATGCGATAACATCTTCTGAAGTAAAGGGTGTCCATTTAATTCGAAGTAATAGTCCATTTAATTAGATGAAAAAACCACGCAATCAAAGTGTTTTGATAAGCAGCTCTATTTTAGTTGCCTTACACCTATTCCATTTCTCTTACATATGAATTTTAGTGGTGGAAATCTAGTCGCTTAAAGCGCTTGATAATCAAGGATAGATCCGAAGCGATTCTATTCTAAGCGCTTTACTCAAGTATAGTAAAGGGAAAAAAAGAGTTATATTATGTTGAAATATGAAAAGTAAACGGCTAGAAAAATTATATACGGCTATAAAGTATAATTATCGCATAAATTTATTTAACGAAAAGTATGAATTAAAAATCAATAATAACATCTAAGGTTAAGAACATGTTCCATGAGATTTTTAGTTATCATGTATTTTTAGGAACATCGATCCATATATTTATCTCATGTATTACAATTCTTGCATTTTCTACTATAAACTAATTTGAGTGCTTTTTTTTCCTTCAACCATCGAAACTTATGCAAGAAATCTGAATTTTCTTGCATCCTATTTTTTCGAATCTATAATACCATTTCCTGAGTCGTTATCAAGAATTATGATATATAAAGTTACAGCTATAAGGATAGATTATTTTTAATGGATGCTGCATGCATAAATTAACGAATCCCAACTTCGGAGGCAAGTTTGATTACTTAGCTACAAAAATGAAGGCTCTTGAAAATGTAAGAGCTGTCGATTTATTTTTATTAGAAACCAATGTATAAAGATTCTTCTGGAGAAATCCATGAAACGTCATTCTTTGTCAAAAATTTATAAGTGTTGGAGCGACAACACCTCTGTCTGATATTATGTTCCCGAAATGAGAAATTTACACTGAGAGCTTTATTAGTTTTGTAATTAGTGAATTGTTCTTTGTGAACATCTTGGATGAACTTTTCTCACCAGTATTTAGAAGCTTTTTAGATTTTTCGTGAAATAAAGTATGGTTTATTGTTGTACAGCTTATTAAACTTCATTTACAGTTAACTCAAAGAATAATTTCTGTGAAGTATGCAACTGATTCATTACTAAAAGAATTAAAGTTCAAATTATTTTATGGCAAGAAGAATTATTAATTTTGTCAATATTATTAAATACATTTATACTTATAATACAATTATAAACAAATGAAATCTTTTGAACTATGTAATTATACCTAACACATTAAATATGTTTCAATAAATTTACTTTTTTTTTTTTGCGTAACCATTTTTAGATGTGCCAACATAAGTGCATATTGGATACTGATTCTAAATTTCTAAATTGCTCATCGGTGTTTGGTCTCTATCCTCACAATCTCAGAATATGCCATCACGGTAAGTTAGCTAATATATCACAGTGTTCGAATTACTGTCTATTAGTTTTAATTCAATAAAATTCATTCAAGAAATGTGCAATAAAATGTATAAAGGAATCTAATGAAATCGATATGAAATTGTAAAGGGATATATTTTAAGGCATAAAAGTTGTTAAATATTCTTACATAGTTGAGTAATTATTGTGATTGTTATTCTCTATTCACATGAGATTCTTCATTTCAGCAACAGATTTTAAGAAACAGTCTGGAGAATTCCCCCCCTCCTCCTTTTGTTTTTGCTAACTCTCTAATAGAGTTTGACACTTTTTCGAACCCGATTTTTTAAAGAAAATTTGTCACATTTGAAAAATTGGTTTTTTAAATTAAGAAAACTGGTTTTCAGGAAAGCCTGGATATTCCGCTCTTTCAAAAAATCAAATATTTTGAATTTTATCGCTTGGAACAGATTCGTTTAGTGGCTAAAGGCTTAGGGCGAAAAAATGCCAAATTATTAACAAGTGATGGTATATTTGAATCCCTGTTACATGAACTAAATAATTTAAACACAGAAATAAGTTTGAAATTATTATATGGTGTAGAAAAATGAATTGAAAAAAGAAGACAAGTAGAATTAGCAACTCTTTTGCAGAAGTTGCAAAATCTACAAAACATTTCTAGTTCAGCTAAGAAATCTAGTTTACTTTCTTTAATTTCAAAAACTGAAATTATGAAGTTAATTGGGAAAATATTGTCTAGAATATTTCCAAATTCTCATGGAAAACGATTCTGATGAAGAGCAAAACAAAAAAACTACTCATCAGAGTAATGCGTATTTAAAAGAAGTCATGGAAGAATCAGTTCATAAGTTTCTTGAAGATACTGAAGAAAAACTTACAAATCCAGAGACACTGAAAGCTGAATTTTCATTACTTAAGGCAACAAATAAAAGAAAAAAAATTAAATTTTTTATTTGATGCCATGAAAACTATAAATTCAACACAATAGCTAGTGGAACAACTATTTTCAATACTAGGCAATACTGTGTCCAAAATAAGAACAAGACTTTTTTCCCTGTTTTCTTAGGACAAATTAAAATTAGTGAAAATAATATAGATATTTGAAATTTTTGTTTGAGTTTTCGTTATTTTGTGTAAGTAATAAGTATATGTAATCCTTAATTTTTAACTTTGATAACTATTTCAGTTTTTTTTTTATTTTATTTAAATTAAATAAAATATTTTTCCTTATTCTATTTTTTAGACAAAAATTCTAATATCGGTTAAAATCGGGTTCTTTTTTTTTTTTTTTTTTTTTGGAAATATTAAACTTGAAAATCGGTTTTTCTATAAAACATGCTCTCTAATAAAGGTATTATCCATCTTCCCTTTTATAAAATTGAAGGCCTTGAATACAGTATTGGTGAGCAGTTTCTAAAAATTTAAAGTTTTGGCCCGGACTTGACATTTTTATTGAATCTAATATTCGAATTTTGGCTAGTAATCCTGATTATTCGCCAAAATTTTGCAAATTAATTTTTGATTGAAATGAAGCAATATCAGTTAAAGTTATTTTTTCGAATGGATTTCGTTGCAGAAGAAATAGAAAGTAATATGGACATTCTTATGAGTTACGGTTACCCTTGTGTTCAGAACTGTAAAGATGACTGTGCGTAAGTATTTACAGCTTAGTTGCTTTTTTAAATATTTTATTATTTGTACATTTTTCTTTTCTGCTTCTATCTTTCATTAACAATCGTTCATTAATGATGGAATTCTAATAATAATTCTAATATTAATGATGAAATTCTAATAAAAAAGTGAAAAACATATAATGAGAAAACTATGGTAAACTTTTATAATATTGTTGCTCCCGTAATTATATTTCCTTATTTTTATTTATTTACTAGCTGGTACCCGGTGCGTTGCTGCCGCAGAAGAAATAATTTATTAAGTATCGTTTGAAATTTGAAATAATTGTCTTATTTATTTAGGAATTATAAAAAGAATGGTATTTATTTTCTTCTGATTATAATGAATACATTAATTGAAATTTAATGATTTCTGGAGGAGAAGTATAATTAATATTTATCTGACTAATTTTTTGACTTTACTCTTCAAGATCTTTAGGGTAGACTATATTTTTTGTTTTTTTGTCATCAGCGAAAACAAAGTTTTTGGCTATTCGACTCGTGAGCATCCAGCATAAAATTGGCCACATGAAAAGCATTGATTTTCAAGATTTATTACACTTTCTTGAAGTTATTGACCTTGCACCTTGTTTATGGTCATCGAAAATGTAAGATGATTGAGGAACTGCAATCGTTTGAAATCAAAAAGCATGGAGGTGAAAATAATGGGAATGCATGGAATGAGCACATTTAACTTTCTGTTAAGAATAATTGCCTCCGTTCTCTTCTCCATGCGTAAAACAGCAGCATATGGGCTTTGCACTTATCCACGCATGGGCGAAAACCTCAAACTGCACATGCGCAAATAGCAAGAGCTGTGGTATGCATATGGGACACATGTCTTTATTAACGTCTGATTTTAAACATAGATTCGAAATTTATTCAGCTAAAAAAAAAGGAAACCCAACGTTGGCCAACAATAAATGCCGAAACGCTCCGTTTATTGCTCGATAATGAAAACGTAGAGAAAAGAAACGTTTGGTTTGCAAATATTAGACTAAGAATATCCACACTTACGGAAAGAGAGTCTTCTATTGAGTGAAGTAACCATCTCTCTTTAAATGGCGCTGCAATTGATTAACAGAGACAGAATGAATCAGATTTAAGTTTAAAACTAATTTTTCCTCTTAAATGTTATGCTACGGGCAACGCCGTGCGGCGTATATGGGAGCTGGGTGATGAGGCGCCTAGCCCGGCAGGGGCTTGCCCTTAGTAATAGTGGACTAAATAATGTCTGGCTCTATTTCCATTAACTTGGCCAATGGGCATAACGACAACGCTGTATTGCTAGATAACATATTTTTTCAAATATTTTTTTCTAAGTTTGTGATAGTAAAATTGCAAAAGCAAAACTGCATTAAACATTTGACTTCCCTGAACATTATAAAAGTGAACATATTTGGCATGCTGTTACGAAAATGTTTGATAGATTCCTTAATTTTCAATAATGTAGTATTAATATGAAGAAACACTGAAAAATAAAGTGATATTTTTGTTTATAACATTAAAAAAAGAACGGCTCGAATTTGATTTAATTGTTTACATTAGTGTACTTTAACTAATTTTCGCTAATAAAAAATATTTACAGCATTCAAAATGACAGTTTTAAATAAAAACAGAAATGCATCGCATGATATCTTGGTGGTTCTATTTTCAACGGTGTATAATTTTTTTTTTGCATTATATTTTAATATTTTTTTTTTTCCTTCTTTTTTTCCAGCAAAACAAAATATCTTGAAGTCGTCAAGAAGCAATCCATTAGCGAACTTGTAAGAACATTTACATATTTCATGAATTTAATATGGACATCAATTAATAAATATTTATTCCATTTATTATTAGAGTATTTTAATTTTCAGATCCGAAATGAAGAAGAGTATGAGCATGTGTAAGTATACACATTATTGTATGTCTAACATCATCATTAATTTCTTTTTAAAATTTACATTAAATTGCATCTTTTTAAGATTACGATTTACATAAAAAATAGCAAAACATGATACAAAAACTATTTCAATTCGCTCATTTCTTTAAGTTATTCCAATGGCAAGTTTCGAGTCGGCCGAGGAAGCGCCGTACACAGGTCGATTAAAAAACTTAATTTTTTTTTGGTTCCAAATAAGTATGTTTGTAAAAAATTCAAATGCGGCGAATTATAAATATTAGAATAATACTAACACGTAATAATTTGTCAAGTTCCTATCTTTTTCAATACGTTTCTTTAATTAATAGAATATATATGAAATCGGACATCGGGTTTAATAATATTGTGTATAAAGATGGATACTGGACACTATCTACATCATAATGAAGAAGTAAAAACTTTATATATATTCATTGATTTAAAAATTATCAATCTAAAATAAATAAATGGCATGCCAAAAATATGTTGAAGAGTGGAACTAAATTGGGCATCTTATTTAAAAAAGTGGCTTCATAATATAAATTGCTTAAAGCTACTAAATACTTAAATTTGCCATAGAATAATATTTTAAGAGTTTACAGCAAAGATTTCTTATGAATCATCAACTCCAAACCAAGTCTATGTGAATTTTGTAGTCTTGAAGCAATTGAAAATAGAAACTTCAGTCTACTTCTACTGTTTAATTAATTTGATACATTTCATCTTGATTTAATGCAGTTCATAAGTATTTTCTAAATAAATATAAGTAAAAGTCGTTTGATTTTTGTTATTAATGTTAAACTTGTCACTTTATTTTTCCGATACATTAGAACCACGAAACATTAGCAGTTAGGACCGAAAATAATCTTTGTCTGCAAAAATGAATAAATAAATTCAAAAAAAAAAAATCTGATTTTAAAAATCTTGTTTAAAATTAATCCTTTTCTTTCTGGATTTCAGTTCAGTTATACAGGGTGAGTATAAATGATAGACCCGATTTTAAGAAATATTTACGAAACTAAATATTACAATAAATGATGCATGAATTTAAGGAGAAATTTTTTCAAGCTTTTTTCAGTTACAAATGTCTAATGTGTGATCCTCTTGTTACCCAGCATACGTCATATCTGTAAACCAGTTCGTTCCAAACATTTTGGAGCATTTAGTTTTATCTGTTATCTTAAATATTCCACAAAATAAAATTATAGAGAGAAGACGTTGTTTATGAACCACCAATGACGAAAACACTGCAAGAACTTAAAGAACGCATTTGTGCACCATTCAGAATTACTGACAGAGTTATGTTACAAAATATTTGGAACGAACTGGATTAAAGATTGAACGTATGCCATGTAAACGAGGGTCACACATCGGACATGTGTAACTGAAAAAAACTTCGAATATTTCTCTTTAAATTTATGTGTCATTTATTGTAATATGTGAAGTAATATTCGAAAATATGACTTCTTAAAATTGGATCCATCATTTATTTTTACTGTGTATTAACGTCCCGTTTTAAAGTATTTAATACGCCATCTGAATTCTGATCAGATGAAGATGACGACACCTGAGCTGGTACCCCCACCCTACAAGCTTCACTACCACACTGGGGAAAGGCGAGTTTAATTCCGACAGATTTATCATGCTAATATGACGATTTTTCGTTGAATAGAGTCTAGAAGCGGAAACTGTCCGATTCTTAAACCGTCCCATCAGGCCGTCGCTCCCCCTTTTCTCAATCGAGACATTTAACTACACTTATCTAAAATCTTGAAAAGTTTAAAATTTATGATAAATTTTACTTTTTAATAGTACAGTTCTATTTTTAAATCAAGTATTAGAAATTATTTGGGAAAAAAAGTACCGCAAACTTTCATTATTTTGAAATAAGAACAAAAAGCATTTTTTTAAAAACAGTGCGTAATGATTAATGCTTCTTTTTTTCTATTTCAGAAAAAAATTGATTAAAGTGGAAATCTATATGAAAGATTCTGAAGTTGTTACATTTCGTCATCGACCTCGATATTTGGTAAGCAAATTTTTTTTCATTCTAAGAATAATCTGAATTTCTTTTCCTTAATTCGTCGACAAAATTTCTTACTTTCTTTTTTTAATTTAAAATTGCATTTGAACTTCGTTAGTTCTTAATTTTAAGCAGTTCTTGTATTCCAAGCACATTTTATGAGACTGTTTCCATCTTAAGTCAGGAAAATCTTAAATCAGCGGGATTGATCTTCCTTCTATTAAATCGCATAATTTCTTAAAAACACTGTTCCAGAGAACACCTTATATTGCATGGCTTACAATAGTGATGAAATCTTTTTTGGAGTGAATTTAATATTTTTTTACTGAATCTTTCATGCCAATTTTGGGGTGTTAATTGGGCATTTATCTCTGGCATATCTTAAATGCATCCAAAAATTCAATTTGGGTTTTAGACAATGTTTTTCTAAACTGCTCTTATAATCACTGTCTCATATCAAATTTGATGTACTCAATAAAGAAGTCAATATGTTTTTGAATTATCGCGTTTACTTGTTTCTGAAAATACAGACCAACATATAGTCATCCCGTAATTGGATTTGACTCTAAAATCGGCAGATGTCTACACCAGATATCTTAAATCTATGCATCGAATTTTATTTATCTAGCAATCTTCATTTTGTAGTTACATCATGATGAATTAAATTCAAACAGATTGACAAACTCACTGCCTCTGAGCGGACTTAATTCAAAATTTGACAAGAATTTCTACATATTTGGTGTAAAAACTGCATACCAAATTTCAGCCATGTAGATGAAATTGCTTTTTATCTATTTTTGTCACAGATAGACAGAAGAATACTTTCCAAAACCCTGTTTTTCTAACTGAGGAAGGTTTAAAACCTGTATAATCGTCAAAATTTCGAATTCGAATATTTTGATGATTATTATACTTTCCCTGTATTACGTATATGAGAAAGTAAAACCGAGAATGGAGGGAGAAGAATTAAAGTTTGTCATTTTTTTCAGACATTTACAGAAAAATAAATTCTCTTTAGCAGTTATCGAATTTTTAAACCAAAGCTTGCATTTTAAATATTTATTATTAAAATTATAAATATATAATAATTGAATGAAGTTACTTTTCTTAGGCTGAAACCAACTAACAAACATTGAAAGAACTCAGAATTTGATTCACTTAATTATTTGTGCAATGACAGAATTTTCATCTTCATCATACAATTTCTTCATCATTTTTATCTTCATCATAACAATATCTATTATATACATCTTTTTATCAGATTTTCCAATGCCTTTGTCTTTCTCATTCCACTTCTTCGGAATTTTAGAATCGTTGTCTTTTTAACAAATTGTTAATTCAAGAAGAAAGCCAATGGGAAGAAGTTAGGAGAATAAACTGATTATGGAAAAACTAGAATGCGATACTTTGTCTGGAGATTTACCACCAAGAGGGCACATTATAGTGAATCAGCTTTACAGCACGCTCTTTTAATGCATCAGACATTTCATTGAACCAAAAATATGATTAAGGACTTTTGTAAATGTTAAAATATTTTTCTTTATTCATTATATAATCACGTTAAATATATTTTTTACATATTACAATTTTACAATTAAAGAAAAATTCGACATATTTTCTCTACGAAAAGAAGAATTTTTGAATCACGAATCACATCATTCAAGTGTGTGTATCGTAAATATTTGATTTTGACTAATCTATCATATGTGGAAATGGCATTACTAATTTATATATGGAAATTATTTAAAGAGCTCTAGCATTTGTTAAAACCATAATAGTATTATTTTAAAATAATATTAGGAGAAAAGATTATATTGGAGTCTTTAAGTAATTTTTGATTTTAAAGATATTTTCATAGTATTCCGTTAAAATTTTATCCAGATGGTGTCTCTAATCATAAGCAGGAGGATTGTGTCTTACGACCATAAGCAGGAGATTCATTTATAAGAAGGGAGTTTTATTAATTATTTTGTTTTTTGTTTTTGAGGCAATTATCTTTCTACTTATGGCTATATACTTATATCTATAAACATATGGGAAAATATATTTCTAAAAAGGTCAAAACTATTCTTTATTGGTTGCATAAAAGTTAAATGATCCATCACTTTTTTAAATTAGAAAAAAAAATCAAATAGAAGGTATATATTTTTTAGTGACAATGACACATAAATTAGTATATATATTTTGGAATTTCCCTTTTCGATTACGGCAAAAAATAGACATTAATTATAATTTTGATCTCAAGACCACATAGTAAATTTATTTCATCTTATTTGTAGGTTCTTTTGTTCACTTAATAGAAACAAATTGACAACCTACCATTGGATTAATTTAGGTAAATTTTCTACACACATCAACATTCTATATTTAAAATTCATCAACCCAAATTCATCCATTTAGCTTGTTTTGTTTCCAAACAAATGTGATCAGATAAGCATGAAAAAGCAATTCGTCAGGCAGGCATAGTTACAGCCGAAGATCTAAAATGTATTAAGAATTCTAGCAATAAAATCACATGCAAAATAGATGCATCTAAGTTCTTGTACTCATCTGAAACCATGTTCAACAATACCTAGTTTCCCGTAACCACATTTCATCAAATATCCAATATTAGACAGAAAGAATCCCGATGCAAAGGAATAAGATCTAATACTGCGACAATCGCCAAAATTACGGGATCCATTATTTACATTTACAATACTTATTTCTATCTACGCCGCACAAGAAAAAGAGAATATATAACATTATACTATATGCCACAACGATTTAGAACAATTTTCACAAATATTCTAGGTCACCATTTTGTGTTCAATGTCTTTTGGTAAAGAAATAAAATCTCCTTAACGGAAGATAAAATAATTTCAATCATAGAAAACTCTCATCAA